>JAECUM010009084.1:0-121534 GCA_016617855.1 Megalonaias nervosa
AATTAAAATCTATAGAGGTAAGTTCTGTGGTACAACTTAAGCACTGCATGGCTATATGAAATAAGTTTACTCATGATCGGTGGATTTTGCAAACAGTTTCAGGGTACTTAACAGAGTTTGATTCCAAGCTTTTTTTCCAAAAGAAATTCCCTTTTCGGATGAGCAGAGTACCATTATATCCAAATGAAATTACTGAACTTACACACAAAGGAGCTATAGTTCCCAAACCTAATGAAAAATTTTCAGCCAGTTATCAACTTGAAACAGTTGAATAAATTTGTCCATTATGAACTTTTTAAGCAAGAAACATTTCAGATTGTTTTAGATCTCATCCAGAAAAATGATTTCTTTACTTCTATTGATCTAAAGGATGTTTATTTTAGTATTCAAATATATACAGATTATCAGAAGTTTCTAAAAGTTGATTTGGAATGGTCAACCTTTTCAGTTTGTATATTTACTTTTTGGGCTTTCTTTTGCTCCAAGAGTTTTCACTAAAATCCTAAAACCCATTTATGCGTGGTTTAGGCAGCAGTGCATTAGGTGTGCCTATTATATTGATGACTCATTGAATTTGGACAGTAGTAGACATCTCTTGGTTTCACTATCAATCTCAAAAAATCAGTGCTTATTCCATCTCAGCAAATTACCATTTTTGGTTTTGTGTTAGACTCTGTACAGTTTAAGGTTTTTCTTACTGAGGAGAAAGTGGAAAAGATCGATGTTTTTGCCAAGACACTTTTTGATAAAAAGTATGTTTGAGTTGGCATCATTTATTGGTATGCTTATCAAAGCATTTTATGCAATCCTGGAAGCCCAATGAATTACAGGTATTCGGAACATGATAAATTGAAAAGCCTTCATGAAAACAAAAATGTTGATAGTACAATTCACTTGTCTCCACAAAGTATCTAAATGTTGCAGACAAGAATGGGAAATCTATCAGACAAGGCAAGATTGCTTTTACTATTCAAACTGATGCATCACTCTCAGGGTGGGGAGCTTATCAACTTGATTCAAATAGATCAATCTCTGGTAGATGGAAAAAGAGTGAGACCACTTTTTCCATCAATTACTTAGAGTTGTTAGCAGTTTCTTATGCCTTACAAGTTTTTCATTCAGATCACAGAAATGTCCATATCGAGATTCAGTCTGACAGTATATGTGCTATCTCATACATTAATAATATGGGTGGAATGGCACCAATCCATTTGGATCAGCTTGCCAGACAGATTTGGAACTGGTGCTTGGAAAGGGAATTTTTTGTATCTGCAGTCCATATTGCTGGTAAATACAATATACAGGTAGATTATCTGTCCAGGAATTTTTCTGACTCTACTGAATGGATGCTAAAGAAAGAAATTTTTCAAAGATTGTGTGCACAGACTTTTGTTTCAGACATAGATCTTTTTGCATCTAGATTAAACTGTCAGTTAAAGAAGTTTGTCTTATGATTTCCAGAACCAGGTGCTTTTAAACTTGATGCTTTTTCTTTCTCCTGGCATGATATAATGCCATACATTTTTCCCCTTTTTAATCTCTTTGGGAAAATATTGAATAAAATTATTGCTGATAATGTTAGTAAAGCACTCTTAATTGTTCCACATTGGACATCACAATCCTGGTTTTCTTTACTCTGGTCTTGTTTAATTTCTCTTCCAATTAGACTTCCAAGGCACAAAAATGTACTGACTCTTCCAAAGAGTGGTCAAACTCATCCTCTAGGGAAGGCCCTATCTTTAGTCGCAGTGACTGTATCAGGAGACTGCTCTAAAACCAAGGACTTCCAACAACAGCTGTGGACATCATTAACAATTCATGGAGACCAGGAACATCTAAACAATATAATTTGGCATGAAAAAAAATATTTAAAAAAATGGAATTTTTGGTGTCAGATCAGGGAAATTAATTCATTTTGTGTCTCTGAGGTAACAGTTATTTCCTATTTAGATTCTTTGGTAACTGAAGGTAAGTCTTATAGTGTCATAAATACTCACAAGGCTATATTACTTACTACCTTGAGAATGTTTGATAATGAGTGGTGCCTCAACCCTTTGTTGATTCGTAGATACTTGAAGGGATTGTTTAACAAAAGGCGACCAAAACCAAGATATGTAAACACTTGGGATGTAAACCTAGTCTTAAAATACCTGTGTACTCTTTCTCCTTTGGAAACTATATCTTTAAGATTATTAACAATGAAGCTGGCTGCTCATATTGCTTTATCTACAGCTGCAAGAGCACAAACTCTGAAATCTTTGAATTTACATAACATGACTTGTATGGCAGATAAAACAGTATTCAGTTTTTTCAGATTTGTTGAAAACTTCAAGACAAGGTAAGAATTTCCAGTTGGAACTACTATATTATAAGGATGAGAAATTGATACATCTAAATTCAAAGCTCATTCTTACAGAACTGCTGCAGAATCAGCTGCTTTCAGACAAGGTAGTTCCTTACACAATATATTGAAAACAGCACACTGGACATCAGTAAAGACTTTTCACAAATTTTACCTAAGGGATATTCAGGCTAATAGCAAGGGTTTCGCTGAAGCAATTGTTAATAACATATAAATAATATTTTTCATTTGATTATGGTTTACAGGCTAACATGTCTTACCTTTTTCCTGTTCTTGTTTTTTAGCAGATGTTTTGTTGTCAATCTTTAAAGATGCTATGTATACATGTGAGGCTGAAGGCTTTACGAAAAATAATGAACCCCTCATCCAAGCATTTGTGAAGGATGAGGGGCATTATTGGAGTAAAGCCGGAGGCTGAGCATGTATACACCCACCCATTCTTTGTTGCACGTTGAGGTTTTATTACAATGGGGTTTTCCCTCCCTGTATTATATAGACAACAAAACACTTCACTTTAAACTATGAGATACCTCGTGCGGGTGGCTTGTTTATATAGGATACATCATGTGACTGATACAAAAAGTTTCCTTTTCTTTGAAGAGCGCCTGTTTCCGCCAAAGACAGAGTAACATGCTATGTATACATGCTCAGCCTCTGGCTTTACTCCAATAATGCCCCTCATCCTTCACAAATGCTTGGATGAGGGGTTCATTTTTTTCCAGAGTGCATGATGTTATAATATTTCAAATTGCCACATTTGAAGTAGTTCATGATTGAATATTAACATTATCCAGTACCATTTATGGTTCAAACAGACGAGATGCATACCATTTTTATTTTTTATTTTTGTAAAAGTTGCAGGAAATGTGTTGCTAGAGGATTTTAGATTTCTACTGTGCAGAGGACCTATGGTGCCAGAAAGGAATTTTATGAGAAAGAATGTAGAAGTTATTTTAAGAGAAAGAAATATCTATATTTTGAAAGACACAAACTTTACATAACTATTAAGTAAGTTTTTTGGAATTTTGCTCACCTGGCCAAAGGTCATTGGAGTCTAATGCATGACCCAGAATTCATTGAATATAACTCATCAAGGTTGTGTGTTTGTTGGCAACCAACAGGAAAATTGACATTTGACATGTAATTTGAAACTGCCTGGTCAAATTTGATTTAACTTCGTCCAAATATTCATTAAGAGATATTCAATTTAAAACATGTTTTTATGGCTTCTTTAGTAACCTTTGCCTTGTACAGAAATCAAATTTAACATTTTGTATAGCTCCAGTACTGATGTGCCAATTTGGATTTAACTTAATTTCACCTGGAACAAATTTTATTGAGATTGTATTATTGTGGCCAATCTAGCAGACATATTGTTTCAATTGTAGATGGGGCCCCGAGTGGCTGAGTGGTCTAAAGCGCTCACCATTACAGATCACTGCCATATCACCTCTTTCTGCATGGGTTCGAGTCTCGGGCTCAGCCAATGTGGTTATGTGAGAAAGCTTGCCGGAAGCTTCTTGTGGGTCGGTGGTTCTTTCCGGGTTCTCCCGGGTTCTTCCTCCACCATTAATACTGGCCGCCATGTATAGCCTATCTTGTGCTGGAAAATGGCATTAAACCCTATAACAACAACAACAACAACATCAGTTGTAGACAGGTGGAAAATGAATATTTGGCTGTGAAGATTCTATGGTCACAAGCTAAATATCAGAAAAAAGAAATGCAGGTTTTGTATAATGTAGCAAATAGATTCATTATTAAAGTTATAAATGAAAATGTGAGAGAAACTTGCAGGATTATGAAGCAAATCCCAAATAATCCCAGTAAAGTTCTGTGAAAGTCCAAAAGAATGAAAAGTTCAGTATAAATTTTAAAACTGGAAATGTACTGGTCCACCAAGAATTAAGATGTTGTCAAGATAGCATTTTCCAGAACTCCTTCAAATAATTCACAATAGTTCCAGAATAATATTGTCCAAATAATGAGCACTTTCTGTTTCCAATGAACAGTCCAAACAAATAATTTTTCCTCTTGAATAATATCTAAGTGCAACATAAATCATTCCAGCAAACTAATATACATCTTCTATTGTGACCATATTTAACAATATACCCAACATGATGGATCTTTCGACTCATTTTGCCTCAAAATTCCTTATTCATGTAACCTAGCCCAACCAATAGGTAGTTACTGAATTCTTCTACAACAGTCAAAACCCTATCAGCCAAAGAGAAATTAGCCAAAGGCACCATTAATTCTTATTATTAAGATTATTATTACTAATTGGCAACACATACATCAGTATTTATTGGTAGATCCTATGTAGTTTTTATGCTCTTAACAGACCCTTTGTCACATAAGCATAATCTAAGTATATTCTGTACGATTTACAACCGTGAGTAAAAATTACAAACATTAAATAAAATCATGTACCTGGAGTTACAAAAATATAGATATACATAACATGGCAGTTACCTCCAAATGTCTGTGCAAGAACAAAATGTTTGTGCAAGAACAATCAAACTTGTGGAATTGTTTCTTGGGGTATGTATGACGAAAGATATTGTTTCGTATTTTGTGAGCAACATTTGAGCTAACAGATTCAAAATGTTTAAAATATAATGTAATCTAGATTGAAAATATTATATTCTTTTAGGAAAAGGGAGTGAGGGTGAAACCGAAGATAGTGATAAAATCGAAGATGCAACAGGTAAAGAATATCTTGCTGTGGCTGCAGGTGAAATTGGAAAGTAATCTCTCTTGTGTGTTTAAAAAAATAAACAAAATAATACACTTGGCCATATTTGATCTAAATTTATATTAATGTTCCTTGGATTGTGGTTTACCAAGGTTCTTTCTGGTGGCTTGCACAAGAACAATTTAATTTCCATATGAACCAAGTGGAAATATGTGTTTGTCATTTCCTACAAAACAACGGTGGCAACACAGATAAACATGTACATTTATTTCACATAATATGTTTCATAAACATAAACATTTAAAAAGCTGTTGGTCTCTTTTTATGCTTCATTAGGAACTATTTTGATATCACATATAATTAGTAGTTATAAATATTTGTCAAGTATCTATTGTCTTATTTTAGGAAAAAGTGAACGAAGCGTAAATGAAGCAGATGAAGATGAAATATATAAAGGTTTACTAGACGACGTTGCAGGTGAACTATTTCTCTTACACTTATGCATGCCTTACAAGAAGAAGGCTTCGTTCATTTTCTTTCATTTTGTATTGTTCTGAAGTGAGAGCTTTTTGTCTGCTCTTACACAAAGCAGGGAGACATACTAGTTCTGTGCTATCACTCCATCTCTCCTTCACATTTACTTTAAAAGCAACATACCTAATCTCTGCTGAGCCAGACCAGATTAAATAGGATCTTCATATCCTAAAACCAGAATAGATTCTAGTGAATGTGATGCTATTGTCAATATCATAGGGCGATCCTTTGTGTTAAGTGAAGGACGGACATCAGCTATTGTAAGCAAGACATCTCTAACATGGTTTGACCAAAGTAGACCAACCTTGATTTGCAAATGTCTTAGTTAATTCCTTATAATCTCATTAATTATTGTTGACCTTGACCCAACTTTCTAAGTAACAAAATAACATTATGTTTACCTGTAGTGGTAGGATGGCTTTGTGTTCAATTTGCACTTATGGCACAGCAATGTAAGTAAGTTATATAGTGCCAGTTCAATTGTAGTAAAACATATTGCTGAAGGATTAACTTCAGTAGTTGACTATGGTTCATCCAATGGATGATTCGGTCCTGCATTATTTCAGTCACGAGTCCAGCAGGATAATGCTGAGTCGTCATGGCTGTGTAAGTGATAACATAAAAAAAAACTAATCAGGGCCTAATGAACTAGGTTTTATTTTCCCGTTGATGTTGTTTGAATATAAATGCATGTGTGAATTCCTTTTGCCAACAGTTTATGCCTACTATTGCAAGATACCAGGTGTCCTGAAAATGCTGTTTTGGGAGTAAAACTCAGTTTAACTATATAATATTTAACTGCTAGTACATTTATATCACTTTTATCTTGCTATACCCCAATCTAAGGTTAAAAGTCCCTCATTCAGTTAGTAAATTGGAGGGATGGAAAGAAAATAAAACAACACAGCCCCAGTCTGATGTCCTACTTGCTTCTTTTAGATTATTATCCTTCCTTTAATTGAAATTTAAACAATATGAACAGGTCCTGGGTACTCAAGAGTTTCATTGATCTTAGTCTTTATCTCATCAAGATTTTCACTTATTTAAGTGTTTTATGTCATTATTTTGATCAGTTGCTTCTATTTTCTATTTTTATATTGTGTCTGACATTCTTTCTCTAGTCCTGATTTTGTATTTTAATTATTGATGTCCCCATCTGTGACTTTATCAAATTTTTATTGACTCTTGTGCACATGCTAGGTAACTGGTTCTTCCATAAGGAGCTGTTCCCAATCTTGCCAAGTCTCCTCTATCCAGTGCCCCAGCAGGCGCCTAACTAGGTTGCTTTTCAGAGCTCTCTTCAGACCCAAGACAATGCACAGGTCCTCTTGACCATAACAGGGACTAACCAGATTAATTTCACTGACCCTTCAGCTCAATCATTGACCCCTGTTTATTTTCACCAGGCCAATCTAGAATTCTTAAGAAAAAGAAGTATACACTAAGGAAAGTGCGGGCATTTGAATTTAATTCCCAGCTCTTACTCCTTTTAAAAATGGGAGAAATATTACTGCAGCAGCAATATTGGCCCATTTCACAAGTTTATTTGGAAGAGTGTTTAAGGATTGATATGTCAGCCTCAGTCAGGAATGTCATAAGGCTGAGTGACATAGTAGTCTCCTCAGACCTCCTGGATGTTTGTCAACATATCCCAATGTTTCCATCCCTCAGAAAATTCTTATGGTTCTGTCTGGACATGCAGGATTGTTTTTAATTTCATGGTCTCTCTTTTAGCCTAGCTTCCTTTGGCAAGGTAATCTTCAATCTGGAAAAGCCAGATATGATGCCTTATCAGAATTATAATTATGTGAGGATGACTTTCTGCACAAATCTTAGAATGGTTTATGTTCTTGCTAATGGAATCACATAGATACTCTCCCTTAAAACAAGAGTGTTTTAGAGGCTTCATTGTCTGCTCATCTCTGCATATCTTTACTGGATCCTAAATGTGGCATTTGATCTAATTCTTCTAGGAAGTCTTCATATCAATTTTCTCCAGTTTCTACTGCTAACATATTGGAAACCCCCTTTCAGATGATGGATCAATTGGGACATGTTTCTGGCCAGAATTTCGATATAAATTCCAAAATCATATAACTTCACGTATGCTTCACAGTCAGGCTGGAGTGCTCACCTTGAACCAGAGAGAACATTCTTTTTGATATTATGGGTCAGGCAGGATTGTTCCCAGCATATCAGGAATTTAGAAATTAATGCATATTTGTGAGCACTACATGGGTGTGTCAGTCTGGTAGAGACAGTTGTGTTTTAGTCATCATGAACAATACATTAGTCGCAGCATACCTCCAATGCCAAGGAGACTCACAGACGTCATTTTTCTTTGCCTGGAAGTTAGGATTCTTCTTCAATGGACAGTTTAGGAGGTGTTGACTCTCAGTCAATCACATTGCATAAAACAGGAATATCCTAGCAGACAACCTGTCAAGACAAGAATGGTTCTGCACCAGTTAGTAGCAGAATCTTTTTTGATTGTGAGTGAAACCAATGGTAGACTTGTTTGCAATCAGATTCAACAAGAAACTTCCACTTTGTATCTCTCCAGCATATCATAGTATGCCGGCAGTAGATGTCTTCAGTTTGATGTGGAGTTGATTATCCACCTATGTCTTCCCGCATTTGATATTCACAATTCTTTATTCTCAATATCGTTTTTGAATATCTTTTCTATCCATCTTGCATCAATTATCCACATTTTAATTTGAAGAGAAGTCAAAACCATTTAAGATTTGTCAATAAGACCTGATATACTAATTAGACTAATAGTCCAGCTGTGCCGTTTGGTGTTCACAATGCATAACATTCAATATATTGTATGCTCTGGGTTTTCACCATGACCCATAGGGGATAGACCTATACATCAAGAAACAAGAATTGTGGCTGTTTTCTTCATATTACAGGGGTGCATGACCCTCACAAGGCACAGCTGTGTTAGGATCACTTTGGAGAAAACATTAATTGTTTCATAACTCAGACATCAAGGAATCACTGATAGTCCTGATGTGCCTTGGTGTTCACATTACATAAGTTTCAATAATGTTAAGTTCTTATTGTTTGTCTCACCATATATTTGTCCAATATCCATGCTTCCATTTCCAGGACAAACTTATATAACTGGTGAGGATGTGCTTTTGGTGATTCACAGGTCTTCAATTTCAGTTTTTTTCATTGATCCCAGTAGGTGTTGAATTTGTTTGGAATTGTCGTAAAACCTAGTGGATGATACATGGGTCCTATCCTCAGTTAGAGGGGATTACCGGTTTTGCTGCCAGTACTCTCCATCATTATTATGGACCCACCATTTGATTTCTTCAGACTCAACTGGAATCCCTACAGGAAGAGATATACATCTTCCTAAAGAATGGGTCAGTAGTGAAAGCATAAAACATTCAGTGTCCAGGATTATATTTCCGGATCATTCTAGTTATGAAGAAAGGGTAACATCTTGCCTCATCTTTGCTCATTCATAAGGCAACTTTATTCAAGAACAGTGCTTCTGGATGGCGATGTAAGCCTCAGTCAGGACTAACATGAGCCTAAGTGACTGGGTCATCTCCTTATGCCTCCAGTATGTGTACTAGCACATCCCCATCTTTCTATTCCATAGGAACTTTCTGTGGTTTTTGTCTGAACTAGTAGGTCCTTCTGTTTCAGGCTCTTTCCTTCATTGTAGCTTACCTTATTTACTGATGGAGATCCTTTCGAAGGGTGATGGAACTAAAAACTGCTCTCTTAAGTTGGTTGGGGTTCTTATCGTTTATTATTTTGACATCAGGTCAATTCACATTGTTCTCATTTATGCTTTTCTGAGAAATTTGTTGCAAGACATTGGCTTGTCTGGCATAAGTCCCTAACTAGGAGAAGTCTGGTCTGAGTTTTTAAAGATTTCATTATGCTGAGACAAATTTTTTCACAAATCAAAGGACAGTTTGTGTTCCTTTTGACATGATCACACAAGAACGGTCCCGCATGACAAAAGTGTTCAAGAATATTACCTTGTCTGCTTGCCTGTATAGCACTTTGTGGACACTGACCAGATCTGGCTCAATATGAAGACTTCATATAACATACACGCCAATTATTATGAATTCTAATTAATGTTTCTTCATTTTGGTTGTCACTACAGCACTATGGTCAGTGCAGCTACTTTATCTATTCTGCTTACATCCTGTCAGAGTTCCAATTTTGTCTGAGTTTGGCAGGTGATTTTTTTTAATTTAACTAGATGCATGGAGTTTTTGTAAATCCTCTAATTTTAGCAATTTATATTATAGTCATTACTTTGTTTAGGCCCAGGCTATTATACTGATTAGGTGGAGGCATATAGTATATAATACGAGGTAGGGATAATTGTAGATGGCATGTAAGTGGGTCTAACGGATATAGCAGGCCAAGCTGGTGGCAACAAATTCGAAGATATCGGTTTCTTTTTCTAAGCCCAGACCAACCGAAAAGAAAGTGACTCGCACAGAAACATTGCTTATGAAGTTTTAATTGAACATAGAATACCTATACTTGATCAGGTTGATATTTTAAATTTTGAGAATTGTGTACATTGAAACAAACAATAATGTCATCTGAAGATCTGAAACTGCTTGCCCTTGTAACATTAATTAGAAATCTTTTGTGTATAATTTACAACAATGTGCTTGTTTTTCTCTATACTGAGCAGAAAATTGAAAAGATTTTTTTTCACTACTAGAACTACCTGAATATACTGCAAACTAGAATTTCCACTATTGAAAAGCTTCCAGAGGGATGTGTGGTTTATCAAGTTCCGTTGCAAGAAAATTAGATATTTCACACACCCTATTTCAGTCAGATTCTTTCGAGATTAGATTTCTTCACCACCTGAGTTGGTGGCTTAGTAAGGACATGTTTCTGCCTTGTGTTCTGATACACAAGCCAAACAACCACTTTTTTCTGTATGCTGACATCTCAGATTTCAACTGAGGTGCTCAGAATAAACCATAGGAGGCAATTTTCAATGTCAAGAATCTAGAATTGTGACTGTTTTCCTTGCATTACATCGGTACATCAGCTTCATAAGACACAGCTGTGTTAGGATCACTTTGGACAACACATTAGTTGTGGCATAACTTTGACAACAAGAAGGTACCCATGCATGCTCCTTTTCTTTCCTTGGAAATCTGAAACTTTTCAAATGGACTGTAGATTTGGGTCTGTGTTGTTTACAATTGAATTTGAGTTACAAGCAAGTATATACCATATATTTTAGTTTATAAGTTTACAAAAAACCCTGGACCAAGTGTTATTGTTGGCATGAGGACCTTTCTTGTAAATGATACTGAAGCACCATGCAATACTGATACTAAAAACTGCAAATATAAAACTGCTAACTACAACAAATAAATATACAAAAGGACAAGGATGCCAATCTGCTGTAAAATCATCACTCAAAACATTTAAGCAGTTTCTCAGCAATCCTACAAAAGAATTGGACCAAATTTTGAGGCAAACATTCTGATTTTAAAACATTTATTGTTTATCCAAATGATTGCAATCTGCCATTAAAAATGGGTGCCATTACAAAGATAGAAAGGAACTTTAAACAACAACTTTTAATAAACCACTGAACAAAACGAAATCAAAGTTGACAGAAAGTTTTCTGGTATACACTTTATAAATGACTGTGATACACTATAAACTATGGAAATTGCTGCTAAAAAGGGAGATAAATTCCTTTTTAACAAAAGTATAACTGAAAGTTGGTCTGCCAGGTAAGTGAACTCAGATAGATTTATACAACTGACCATAATACACCATCAAATATTGATATTATATTGCTGCTAAAAATGTAGGATCTTTCTTAACAAATATACAATTCATAGTCAGTCTGCTAAGTGAGTGATCGCAGACAGACTTATATTTTAGCCTTCATTGAATTGTATTTCTAATAAATTAAATAGCCCATCAAAGGATTTTCACTTGTATCATATAATGTAGCAGATTTTCAGGGAATGTTAAATATTATATCAGCAAGATTTAAAATTTTGTAGTTATTACTTTCAGTCACTGGAAAATCATATGAATCTTAAATTGTATTGAACATCAGGCTGCAAATAGTACAGTTCCATTTAGATATATATATCCTGTTATAGATATAATTCATATTGATATTATTGAAGTTTGGTTACAGTGTGCATGAACAAAAGCAAAAGTAAAAAAAGCCTACAAGTACAGTTAACATTTCTACACTTTCAGGACAGAGAAAATCAGAGGTAAGGTAGTTGGTTTATATTTATTAGTTTGTATTTACTTGAATCATAGAATCTCTGGTTTCTCTCATTATACAGGTTATTTTACTATTTCCTGAATAAAGTAAATCTGAAGCTTAAAGAAGATGAAACCAGAAGACAATTTTCGTAAACCTATAATTTGTACATATGCCAGAATCTTTTGGAAGTCATTTAGTAGATATCAATGCGATTATAATGTTTGTACTTTGGCAGCACCTAAAACATTCCTAAAAATTATGTATTGCAATAGTCAGGAACTTTGCCTTCTGCATATAGAAAGTATCGAATCCATTCTGTTATCTTGAGATAACATTCATTGCTTTCAATAGCTGTTTTAATTTATTGATGCATTTCAATCATTCAGTCTTTTTCTTATGTAGTTAATGAATACAGTCTCTATTTCTTATGAGTGTTCATCCTAGAATTACTTCAAATCACCCATTAAATAAGTATGAGAGTAAATGATGTTGGTACATATAACATAATTTTTAGATATGTTGAAGTAAACAAACTGTCATCAGAGTTGGCAAATGTGCCTCTTTCATGTTTAAGTCAATATCTCAGTTATTGTGGTTTCTGCAATCATAGGAGTTGAACTGTGTATACAGCTTGAGAATCTAGTTCATCTTATATAAGAAATTTTATCCAAAAGATGGGTGCCATCTTTAGAATCTTCTACTGCTATTCCTACAAAGCATATTGGATAGACATGAGGTTTTCATTAAACGGACTTCTATATTGTATAGACATGAGGTTTTCATTAAACGGACTTCTATATTGTATAGACATGTTTTCATTAAACGGACTTCTATATTGTATAGACATGAGGTTTTCATTAAACGGACTTCTATATTGTATAGACATGAGGTTTTCATTAAACGGACTTCTACTTCAGTCTGGAGGCTGCATTTCTAAACTAATATTGATAAAACTTGGAACGTATCATCTCAGACGAGTTTTCAAATGAGCAATATCTATTTACTCTAATAAGATGACCTTGCATCTGATTGGCTGCCCCTCCGTAAGCAATATTTCTGAGTTGATTATAATCATACTTAAAATATGGACCTGTTATCATCAATATGTTAGATGGGTTTGATAATTTGTGATATTGTTGCATACTTATGAGGTGATTTTGCATTGGATTGGTTGAGCCTGTTGCTACTCTTGAGGCCATATTTCTGACCTGATTTTGAGCAAACTTAAAAAATGTTTCAATTATCAAGTTCTCAAAAGTGTTCGGTAATGACAGAATTAGGATCTAGTTTAGATTGTAATTGCAATATATTCTGATATCGTCAAGGTCATGGACATGTTTGATAATGAATGAGATGCAGACATATTATTAAGGTTATCACAAATCTTATTGCCATTCTGGAAGCCATATTTTTATGATTTAACTTTGGTCAAATTTGAAATATGGGTCTATATTAAAATATTGGATGGGCTCAAAAATGAATAAGATGTACGTATGTCAGTAAGCTAATCTGGTATTGGACTGAATGTGCTTGATTCTACTCTGGAAGTCTCATTTCTGACCTGATTTTGATCCTACTTGGAATATATGCTTATATCATCAAGATATTATACATGAGATGCACACCTATTGATGATGCAATCACATCTGATTGGCTGGGCTTGTTACCACTCGGAAAGACTTATTTGTGATGCGTTCTTTACCAAATGATGAATATATGCTCAAGTCATCACAATCTTGAAGAGGTTTGATGATGAGCAAAATTAATAGTAATGAGGTGATCTTCAATCTGATTGACTAAGCTTATTACCTATCTCTAAACAATAGTTATTAATTTGATCTAATTTTGGTTTATGCATTATGATCTATAATAGTTTTACTATCATCAATATTTTACATATTATGTGGAGGTTATTTTGCACATGATTGTCTCGGCTTCTTACCAGTTGAGAAATTATTTATGACCAGAGTTTAATCGGACTTGGTAAAGAGACTAATATCGTTAAGATATTGTTTGATTTATGAATAAGACCAATGCATATATGTACGAAGTTGTCTTGCACCTGATATGGAAATTAGTTTGCTACTGTAGAGACTCTATTTTTGAAAAGAGTTTAATCAGATGTAGTAGGTAGCCTTTGTGATCAAGATTCTGGAAGAGAACGATTATGAATGAAATTCAGGAATATTATTTGATGTGGGTTTGCATCTGATTGGCTCAGCTTGTCAACAATCTATATTTCCGATAAGGTTTTAGTCACTGTTATTAAATAGTCTTATAATATCAAGATCTTGTATAAGTTTGATTAGGAGCAAGATCTAGACATGTTAATGAGGTAACATTGTATCAGATTGGCCAAGTTTGTTACCACTCTAGAGACTGTATTCCAGTTATAGTTTGCACCACCGTAAGCCTATATCATTATATGTGTTTCTCCCGACTTGAGGACTGCTTTCAATCCCTCCTGTCAATCAATGACATCTCCTGTGTATGCAAGAAATGTTATTGCAAAATACATTTGTTCAAGTTTTGTAACACTTTCTTTTCAAAGTAATATGTTTCCTTTATTTGTCACTATGTGCACAGCAGTTCCTTCCGACAGCAAATAAAGTGTTAGCGCACTGGTCAGTACTGCTACTATAATGCCATTTTAAGGATGGATCATGTGCTGCATGCACAACTAAAATTCAGACTCCTGTGGCACATGGACTTTTTGCAAGAAATTATGGCCAACTGTATAGGGTTATAGATGAGCAAAAGGGCTTCGTTATTGTAGGAAACACTACATCTATATCTAGTGTTGATATGGTTCATGATGCCGCGATAGAGCCTGTTATTAGATCTCATGAAGTGGGGCTGCATTCATTTCGATTAGCAGGGCTAGTTTCACCATCTTCATTGAAATTATATGTAGTGTCCATATAGTGCATGACCCCAACATTGGGTATATTATTGGAGCTTATGTCATAGGGTTATAGAGAAATCATTTCATTAAGTAGCTAGCTTCGCCCTCTTGACACATGATCTCTTACAGACTAGATAAATGCAGTTGAGACAGCAGCTTTGCTGATCTTCTAGAAATGGCAACATGAGCTGGCAATCAAGATTAACATCTTAAAATGGCAATCATATTACACCTGGTACTTTCTCCGCTTTTATATATAAAAAGCCTACATTATTACATTTGCATATATTCATAGTTGAAAGCTTAATTGTCCATTTTTCATACATCACCGCTTTTTCACAGGTTATTCGTGGAAATAAATGAATAAAGCAAAGATAAATACTCACCTGCACCTGATTTTTAAATACTTTGTTTTTATGTGAATAATGGCAAAATGTGTTGGAGTATTTGTATAAAACCCCTGAATTAAGTCTTTTTAAAGGTGATCCGTGCTAGTCAGACCCATAACTCTTCTCAGCAAGAGGCTGCGTAAAAATGAAAACATTGGCATCAGGACAGCATATATTGAGATCAAAACCATAAAAAATTGTCATTTTATGAAACACTAGAGGTTTATTAAAAAAAGAATCATATAAACATAACGTACTTATTATACTAAATTTATTAGAAGATTTTAATATAGTTTTTTATTATGTGAAATATATTTTTGAGGTGATAACTCGGCATATGTTATGAGTCTGTGCTCTTAAAATAGGTAACAGAAAAGGGTGAAAGACAACAAGCTTTGTAAAATTTAACAAATAATTTATTTTCTTAGAATACAAAGTGAAAATGAAAAAAAGAACTTACATTATTGCGAATTAAATCCCAAAATAATCCAAGAATTAGATCAGACACAAGTCCTAGTAATTTAAAGTCCTGAATAAAATTCAGTACAAGTCCCAAAGAAATCCAGAACAGAGGTCGATGACGTGTCTGTTGTAGCTTATGGAGTGCTAATGTGTCAACAGTCCTTTGTTGAATCACAATAATATAATTCCAGGTTTGAATTTAGTATAAATTCCAGTGAATGTCTCAATCCAAGAATTTTATCAGAGCACTTTTGTATTTCCAGAGAAAATAATCACTTGAATTCAGTAATTTGAAGAAAATAAAATTCAGCCCAAACTGGTCACAACATAATATAACTTGAAAGTGCTAGATATTAAAGCACGAATGACCAAATCCTCACAATCACAATATACATAGTTCTCTACTTGACCTCAGGTCACAATTAGCATTTTCTTTAAAAAAATTACCTAATGGAAAATAACCTTCTAGAATGATCTAATGAACCTTGTGTACATACAACACAATAACCTGTAAAATTCGCTCAGGAAACTCCAAAACCCAGACCCAAATCAACATATTTACTTCTTCTAGTTTACCTGAATAAAAATCCTGATATTAAGTTCATACACATAGAGAATAATGAAGCTATTATTAGATGTTTACATAAATGAATTAAATTTTTTTTTTTAAAAATCAATCAGGTCAAGCAGAAATGAACTCAGTTTTGGACAAGGTCAAATCCAGCATACAATGTTACATTACAATAGCATGTAATGAAATTTTAAAAAATTAACAAACAAACAATTAAATTAAATATACATCACACATAGGTGACTTTGACAATTACTGGGATATTATTAAAGTTGAGCTGTCTGCTTTCGGTAGTAGTCTCAGCTAGGGGCACTAGTATATAAATTAAAATTTCCATATTCAGTAAAGGCTAATAAGAGGTAAAAGTTAAACCATTTTGCAGAATTTGGAAGAAAGAAACCCAATTCATGTAATTTTATTTGTGAATATCAATATGACTATTGCCATATGAAGAACATCTATCATGTTCCTCAGTTTCAAAACATAATAATACATATTTATTAAGAATCAACTCTGTGCCAGTTCCTTCTCTCTAGTTCCACATTTTAAGTCTTGCATCTACTTCTAAAACTGTTATATTACTCAAAATATTGGCCAGAATTCGTTTTGGTGCTATTTTATTTTCACGATGGGAACATTGGCCAAAATATTATAATATTATAACTGCAATTTATGAAATTATGATCTCAGATCAGTGTATTTATGCATGTATGTACAAGCCACTAATGAATATTGGTTTTAAGCACATATAATTTCCAACTTTATGACTCTAGAAACAAATGTTAGGAGGATTCTTGCTAAATGCTTTAGAAATGCTTCTGAAGTACATGGGACATAGACCCAAGTTAAGTTGTTTTTGGGTTGCATGTTCACAGGACGTTTTCTTTATAACCGTATGTAGGAAATATGTTAATCTCAGATTGAAGAATTGCGAACAGTGACCAAACACCAGTATTGAAATGGTGCATGTTATAACTGTCTGAGTGCTTCTTGTAAATTTATTTCAAATGATGTCATAAAGATGCGTTCATTTTAAAAATCATCCCAGTGTTGCTACTAGAACAACTCTCTCTGACATCTCTTCAAAGTCAACTGTTGGTTGTACCATCTCAAACATCCCAAGTTGATGCTAGTGATGCACTCCCACCACCCATGATGATGACTCACTCACCCGAGCACCGCTGGGGGACAAATCAGAAGACCTCTTTGCAGAAAGCATCACAATTTAACTCGGGAGTTTCTTCCATACAGTTTGTGGAAGAGATGTCATGGTTCTATCTCAAGGATTGTACATTTGCCAGGCGCAGTTCGTGCAGCCAAAGAAATGGAAGTATTTAACAACACCAAAGGTAAATTTGGAAATTGGGTTAAAAATATCAGACCATAATATATCGCCTGGTACCCAAATGCAAATTGTTCAGGGTTGCAAAATCAATACCATCACTATCCTAGCACCCTGTTATGGACCTTGTTTCTCACAAATAAAGAGACTGGTAGGCCTCTAGAGGTGTTGTAATGTGATACATATACTTCAGAAGTGACATATTTTGCCTCCTCTCAAGCAGAATATATACAATCATTATCTTTATTCATTTATCAAGTTCGACTGCTTATACATTAATAAAATGGGGGCTGCCTTGGTTCCACTTGTTTGAAATATTGGAATGGTGTCGAGCAACATATATTTGGTTCCGTGCTTATCATCAGCCTGGTACATCGAACATGGACCCCTATGTTCATTCGCTAATTAAAGCATGATTCTGAATGTTGTTTGAGGTCTGAAAATTTCCAGGAAATTTAATATAACATCGTAAATGTGATATTGACCTGTTTTGCCTGAAGAAAGAATTGTCACCTGTTTAGATATATTTCAGACCATCAAGCTTCACCTGTTGATGCATTTGCTTCATCTTGAAATATATGCACTCTGCCTTATGTTAGTCCCCCTTGTCAGTGTAATTCTTAGAGTTCTACAGAAATTGGAGGAGTGGGAGAGGAGGTGATGTTAGCAACAATCTTGAGCACTCAGTCATGGTTCCCTAAATTATTGTCTTTAGTGTCTGATCAGTCATACAAACTGCCAAGAACATTTCAGATTCTATTTCCTCCATAGAACCTCGCCATAATGCACCCATTGAAATTTTCTCCTTTTGGTCATGCTTCTGTTATCAGGCAGGCTATGGAAAACAAACTTACCACAGTCAGTTTCTGATATTTTATGCTGCACTTGGAGAAGATCAACACAGTTACATTATCGGACATACTATTAGTGATTGCTCAAATTTTAGGACCAAAACTATATAAATCCATTTTCGTTTTCTTTTGGAGCCCTTATCTGTGCATTTTCATAATGGATAAGGATATAATACTATCAGTATAACCATATCTACTATTGGAACATTTCTAGTTTTGTCAGATGATTCAAATTAATCGCAATACTCATTGCTTGCATGTTGCATCAGATGAGTGTTTAACCAGAGATCTAATTTACAAAAAATGTAGTCATATGTTAATATTGTGCGATGATATTGAAATTGCTTTCATCAGTTTAAAACTTTCCTTGAAATTTCCCTCATACACATAAGTTTTGCTTCTGGCATTAATTTCTTATATCTTAGGAATTTACATATATTAAAGAACAGAGGTATCTTTATAATTGGTGATATTAACCAATCATGTGCAGGTAATCATTAGGGTGAAATTCGATAGGACATACAGTATTAAAATAAGGAAACAAAATTGATTGTTAGTTTACATTCCCCTTTTTGGGTCGAAAAAATGGACACTATTTCAAAATGGCAAAATTCCACCATGCAAGATGCTACCATCAGTACTGACAACTTAACTAAATATTACATTAATTGCATTTACTAGTACTACTTTTTCAAACAAGGTACATCTGACTACATCATTCAAAACAGCTAGCTGGAGGAAAGACTATCTTCCTGAAGTATTATGAGAAACCTATCTCGTCTGACCTGTCATTCAGTGCAAACTGTTTGGATCACCTCTAACACACTGTTACTAAATTCCGTACACACATTTAGCATGTTCAGTTGAATTTTCAAAATTCATTCTCATGAACTACAATGCAGAGTGATTCATCTTTTTATCCTACTATGCTTATGTCACAAGATGCACTCCAAAAATCTCATGGGGTCCCCTAAGCATGAAAGGTTCAGTGAAATTGGAAAATAAAACGATATTTACCAAGTTGAAGTTTGATAATAATTTTATTGAATATGAATTACACACTCACCCACTCTTACCGTGTCTCATCTTTTATCATGTGATCAATCTAAAGACTGACCAGGCATGTGACCTGAATTATCTCATGTGATACTTAAGGGTACTACAGGTTAATTTAAATTATCAACAAAACCTTAAATTGGTAAATATCATTTAATTTTGCAAGTATAATGCATTCAGACTTGTGAGGGGAGTGTATTTCTCAAGCCTTGAGGGGTGTCTTCCATCCCTCCTGTCACTCATTGAAATCTCTTGCATATGCAAAAATGTTATTGAAAACTTAAATAAGTTTTATTTTTAACAGTTTCCATTGTAGTATGTATTTGTTAATACTGCCTGTGCTCATTTGGTTGCGAACTGGTTTAAGCAAGGCAAGACAATTTATTTGCTAATTTCAAGCAGCATAAATCTATTAGATCCCTTTGATAATTTTGGCAGGACCTGTTGGCTTCAGTGTTTGAAGTTTGTTGAGAGGGATTATGATATGTGTAAACAGAACTAATTTTGATAGGTTTAAAGAAGCTAATTGATTATTGTTGTGTTATTAAAGAGGCCAAACAGCATAAAACAATTAACCTTGTTTTGATTATGTATGGAGAGTATTTCTGCTTTGGTGCTTATAATTGTTGACATGAATCAGAGTCATTAATATGTATGATCAAAAGTAATTTGGACAAGAATAAAGTTGTTAATTGATTTTGGTTGGATTGCGCAAGGCACAAGTGTACTACTATTACTACTAATAATTTATTTTTAAACTCGCAGCATCGCAAATGTAAACCAGTCTAAAGTATATGTCATTGTAATTCATAATGCCTGCAATGAATGATGGATTTGTCTATAATACCTGAAAGTGATATTAATTTTCCAGATTTTATTGTCATTATTAAAGAGTGGTGATTATGCTGACAATGATGACATTAAAGGTTCTGCAAGTTACGTTTAAAAGTTAGAGGTGGGATGATATGTTTGCATTTGTGCTTGATGAGGAGAATCTTACCAAAATTAAAGCAGCATAAGATCCAAACAGTAATTCAGACGTAAACAGTAATTTGAGTAATTCAGACAGGCAGTAAGAATTTAGCCGAGTCCAGAAAATAATTTACTGTTCTTAGTGAACTCAGTAAAGTTGTGATAATATTATCACGTTCCAATTCAGACACAGAAATGACATTTTATATTCTGAGGAAGATTCAGGTTGACTCCAGAGAAAATCTGGATCCAGTAATACATCGTCTCCTAAATACTAAGATCATCAATGATGAGGACTGTCATAATATAATCCAGTCAACGATCTCGTAAGAAATGCTTTTGGTACATACCAAGCAGCAACAAGATATTTGTGAAATTACAGTTTGAAGAGATAATTTGCATATTTTATTATTAGACACTGTACATGTTTTCAGTAATTGTATTTTTGTTTCATTTGCATGCATACAAACAATCTGGTTGATGAACGTCCTCCCTCTTTGTAGGTCAAAGCTCCTGACAACATTTTGGAAATCTACTTATCTGTACTGACTTGACCTGTCATTTCTGTCACATGTCTATATTACCATTGGCAAGGAAAGATTATACAATAAGTGAGATCAGTGTATATTAAGACACGCCTTGCAACAAATTGGCTGAGTTTGTTACCTCTGTAGATCTAGAAAGGATAATTCTCATCGAGTTTCTGTAAAACTGGGTAAACATGTTTATATCATCACGATCTTGGAGGATTTGATTATAAGCTAGGAAGAGGTTGTGCATCTTAATTATTCCATTAGCTTTAGAACAAATTCTTAGAAAGATATGGAAATCATTTTAGGTAAATCCTGTAATTAATCATGATTTTGTTTTTTTTATATATTTCCTTACATAAGTAGCAATGGGTCGGGGAGCCATACCATGGACTACCTTACAATTATTTTTCTACATAAGGCTTGTCTTCTTTTTAAATTCTTCAAACAGCTTGATTTTGGGCCATTAAAATGGGGAATGGGTACAAGAAAAAAAGAGGATAGCCTGAAGAAAGAAAAAAATATAAGATATAAGAAACAAAAGAGAGAGAAATGTGGAGCAGAAGAGATTAACAAACAGTTGTATTCTAAGTGTATAAGTATATATAATAGGTATACATATAAATCTGATAAAACTAGTTTCTGATGATATGTGCAAAAGTATAACCAAGAGAAAATTCAAGATTGTAGATGCATGAACTGATTTTCGTATATATATATATATATATATATGTATATATGTATATATGTATATATATATGTGTATATATGTATATATATATATATGTGTATATATGTATATATATATATGTATATATATATATATATATATATATATATATATATATATATATATGTGTGTATATATATATAAATATATATATATATATGTGTATATATGTATATATATATATGTATATATATGTGTATATATATATATATATATATATATATATATATATATATATATATATATAGTTGCAAGCAATAGACAGAAAATGACTACTATACAACTAAATTATAAATGTGTGCCTTTCAGTTTCAAAACATTCAGATTTATTGTTCCTTTTGGCTAATTCCATCTCAGAAGTGTAGAAATAGGGATGGAGGTTTTCTTTCAGGGTACATATTATATATGGATCGTGTAGATATTATCAGTATAAAATTAATAACATTACTTACTTCTAACATACCAACGATTATTCCTGCAAGCAAAAATGTATGCAGGAAACTAGTGTTGTTTCTAATCCATTGTTTCCATTCCAAGACTGCTTTACAGTTGCATAGTCCTCATGAAAGGTAAATTAATGTTTCAGGTGAATCCACACAAAAAAGAATATTTATTATTATTTGCTATTCCAATTGTTTCTAGAAAAATGTTTGTTGCAAGAATTATATGCAGTAATTTATATTCAAACCAAATTGGATTAGTATCTTTTGTAATTCTGTATGTTAAGGCAATGTCTAATCAAATTGGTCTGGTAGAATAAGTTGCGTTTTATATTTAATTAGTGCTTTAGTTTCTAAATATTTAAGCGTCTTTTACCAAGATACTATAAATATTTCTGGAAATTCTTAGTTCAATGAGAAGTGAAGTATTTTTTGGAATACAAGGTTTTTCCAAAATTTCTGGTTGGATTCGATAGATTATCTATTCATATAAGATTTCACAGAATTAAGGACCCCTGCATATTATAAAAAGTTAGTTCCAACTTTATATATTTCATTCACTTTTTGCCATGAAAGGAATTGTCCATTTCTCTGGAAAATAATATTTATAAATAGTATACATTTTTCAAACAATTTTACTAAAAAATAAAGACTCTCTGACCTTAATATTTTCATTATACATTAGAGTGTCAGTAAGAAAATCAGATAAAATCTTTGCAATAAACTTTTTAGGGTATATATTATGAGAAATTAAAATAGTCTTCCAAAATATATTATCAACATCTATGTTCCTTTCTATATAATTTATACCAAACTTGTTAAATTCCTTCAAGAAATTAAAACAGTGGAACATCAGTTTATTCTATGTTATAGTTTTGGTAAGTATTCTTCTGACCCAGGATATTTTGAGAGAACAAATGAAATTGTTTAAGTCAATAACTGCAGGTACCCCATCTTCGTAAGTTTTATTTATTAATTTTCTTTTTATCTTGTCAACTGACCCTTTCCACAATTACTTGTAGATAAAGTTTTCATTTTTATCAACCATTCTGGAGGATTTGGTAAACTTATTCACATGTTGTATAATTTTGATAAAGCAAGTGATCCTATCATAATAATTTTCCCATGGGGAGTAAGAAGTCTCTTCGACCACTGAGTCACTAGTGTTTTGATGTCATTTAATTTGCTATCATAATTAAGATTTATCATGTGACTTAAATCTGTTGGGAAGATAATGCCTAATATTGTGAACTATCATTTATGGAGCATAAGTTATACTATATACACAAGCAGCTGATGCCATTTTTCAGGCTTCCTATACATAATATTGCTCACTTCTCTATGTTTACATTAAGGCAAGAGGTCTTTGCATAAAATTTTAATGTGTTCATTGTATTTTTTCAGATCCATACAAAAACAATGTTTTATCACCAGCATACTGAGATATTAGAAATTCATTCCCATCTATATTAATACCAATCATATCCGTAATAATTTTTTAATCATTAGTGACAGTATCTCTGCACAGTAAAAAACAAATAAGGTGAAAGGGGATCGCCTTTCTATCTCTCTCTCTCTCTCTCTCTCTCTCTCTCTCTCTCTATATATATATATATAAGTGTGTGTGTGTAACCAAGATAAGATATTTCCATTAACAGTTACCCATGATTTTATATTGTGATAAAAAGTTATAATCTATTTTATAATTGAATTACCATAGTGGAAAAAGTTTAGTACTTTAAATAGAAATTCCCATTCCACAGAATCGAAAGTTTTCTTGAAGTCAATATATAGTAGCGTGCTTTTCAGTGTAAAACATTATATTGTATACTGATCTTACATTTTCACAAATAGATCTACCAGCCATAAAACCAGTTTGATCACCATTAATTAGGTATGGTAATATTTTTTAATCCTATTTGCAATACATGCTGAGGCCACTTTATAGGTAGTATTAAGAAGAGATATTGGTCTCCAATTTTTTAAATAATTTTATATTTATCACCTATTATTAATACAAGTAATAACACCTTCCTTCTGAGTTGCTGAGAGACTGTTTATTTCATAGCCAAATTTAATTGACGTAACTAGAGAACATCTTAAATCATTCCAAAAGTACTTAAAAAGTTCAGCAGAAAATCCACCCAAACCTGGACTATTAGAAATTTTCATGTTTTTAGGGCAACAAAAGATTAAAAAAGAAATCTTGCTCTCTAATTATTGGCTCTGTTTTGTATTTAGTTTTGGAATACCAGAGTCATTGAGTATTAAGTTGAGATAAATATCTTCTACATGTCTTGAAGCATTTAGACTTTCATAATAGAATTGTGTCTCTTCCAATATTTCGTTTTGTTTGGTAATGATAGTGTTGTCACTCTTTATGATATTTTTCATATATTTGCTGAGTTAGTTTTCGTTCTCTAAGTTGCAAAAATATTCAGTAATTTCTCACCCTCTTCACTCCATCTAACTCTAGCCCTAATCATATGACCCTTAAGTTTTCCAGACGCAATTCTCGTAATTCATTTTGTTTTTCACCTTTCAAATTAGTATTGATTATTTTATTATCGTCTGATACATTATTAATCTCTTTAATTAGATCATTCTCTCTAGTATCTCTTTGCCTTTTCTTTAAAGAAGAATCAGATATTGTTTTTGCTCTAATTTCTATTAGAAGAACTTCAAAACATAATTGGTCATTTATCTTAAATTGTATTTTTTCATTTGGAATATCACTGACACCATTGTGGACATTAATGTCTGACAAATATTGTAATTTGATGTTTTAATTACTTTTTTATTGTATATTTTCAGTATATGCCTTGTCATTAAGTAGTGACTTATTGAATCTTCCAAAATGAGTTTCCCTTCTTGAAGTTCCCAATTTTATACATTAATGTTAAGAAAGAGTGGTCCGTTCTGTACCCTAGTATGTTATCCGCTGCTTCAATATCTATAAGCAAGTCCTCCTAAAGCAAGAAAAAAATCAAGCCTTGCTTTTTTCATCCCCCCTCCAAGTGTTTTTTTTTTTTTATCTTTTCCCCATGAATTGCTCTCCTGATATTAATAAGTTCCAATTCATTTGTGATCTATATCAGTTTCTCTCTTGATTTTGGGTGGTTCAGTCTGACATTATTATATGTATCATGTTTGTTGATTCATGACTAAATTAAAATCTCCTCCTATGATTATCAAGTTATCATGATAGTCATTTAAGTCAGTTTTCAGCTGTTGATCAAAATTAGGAGAGTGTTTATTTGGACCACAACTATTTAATAACATTTTGTTCTTATTTTTTTACCTCTATATCTATAATAATCTTATTTCCTTCTGTGTCGTTTTGTGTGTGATTTATTTGAAATTCAAAATCGTTGTTAGATTGACCTGAAAAATTGCTAAAACAACATTCATACTCGCAATGACTACATATATAATACTGTTCTTTTTGTAGGAAATGTGTACATTGTAGCAAATAAATTGAAAACTGATTTTGTTTTGAAAAAATTTGAAGACATCTCTCTCCTCTTGGATTTGTCACCTAAACCCTGAAAATTCATAAATGCAATGGCAATGCAATCCGGTATGGTCCCAAAGTTAAATCTGTTTGGAAAAAAATACTTGAGGTAGTGATATCTGTTAGTTCAGTACATCACATATTAATATAACTGTACATAAAATCTTAAGATGCAAATACAATTTATTGGTACATTTGCATTTCACATAAGAAAGGGACATCACTAAGAGGGATAAAAGAAGATAGAGAAGAGATAGTGGTAAGAAGAAGCACAAATGCATAAAATGTGTTTACCTTCCTCTCGGTAGAGCCTATTAATAAATTAGAAATTTAAAAACATTTCTAATATACTTAAATTTTGACAAATACTTACATCATTAGAATGAAAGAAAGAAAGCAGAAGATTATTCAGATCAAAAAGCAAGAATACTTAAATACATTCGCAACAAAACAAAAATGATGTCATAAACACCTTTGCAGAAAATAAAGCAAGCAGTGTATTACACAAAGAACATGACATGCAAACGCTATTCAGTACTAATCTAATAAAAAATAATAAAGATAATAAAAGGGTTGTAAGTAAAGCAAAAAAGGCATTCACAGCAAAAAAAGTAGGCAAAGGTTTTACCAGTCACATGGCAAAAGCATAAAACTACAGTGACATGGCAATACATCCGAAAGATAAAATAGCAGCTGTGTGGCAATAAGACTAATACCAGGGCTCCAAATGAAGAGATATGGGTCAGGTTTCCTTTTACCAACAAGTCCCAAGTCTCCTCCGCAAGAGACAGACATTGGGTTAGATAGTCCTGCCTTTCAGGAGTGAGAGCGGGATGAGGACATTTTGTTTTATTGTTGATTCACATGAGTCTGATACGGAAAAGGCCCCATTGGCATTCCCTCGCGTTCTGGCGGTCAGTCAAGGTGGCACAGGAGGAAGTGATCTGGTCTTTTGACAAAGCGGTGTTCGAGTTTTACTGCCTTTGCCCAGTGATATGTGTCTCAAAATTTCAGGCTCTGGTGACATTAAAATTCGTTCCAGCTTGAAGAAACTTTCAATAGTAACTGTAACATCGCATGCCAACCTAGCAGTTGCCATTTATCTTTTCTTGAGAGCATTGATGGAAATATTTTGGTAATGCAATCTTTGTCCATGATTTTATCAGTGGATTTTCTCCATGTCTGCAGGTTTGTTGCCCTGATCACACATAATGTCTTGCCGAAGCACAGTAATAACCATCTGAGGGCTGCTCCGCTGGAGGCAGACACTCTTTTGGGAGGCTCATTTCCTTCATGGCTTCTTAGGATTTGAGAGGCCTGTAAAACCAGTCCCTCTCATCTGCACTTTTATAGTCAGATCTGGTTAAGAAGCAAAGGCATCCTGAATCAATCAGCAAAGTCACTGAATGCCACGTAGCCTCAGTCAAAACAACTGCTTCAGTGCAGAGCTCCCCCACAGCAGTTGGACCCAAAATGGGCTCACTGTAAAGGCCTATGGAAAACTTTGCGTACCATTTCTGATTTGGAGGAAAAGCAATGGGCAGTCCTAGGGACCTCCCAAACAGAGTGTCTGTCTTCTGTTGGTTTCCATAGGTGCCAAGCTAATACTTTTTCAGGCATGGTCCGGCAATGCAGATGATGGCTTGGACCTTTCTATCATAGAATTTGGATATCGGCTTCAGTTTTGAGATCTTCCTTCTCTAGTAAAGACCCCCATATTCCTGAACCAGTTGAATCTGGTATTATTAAAGTAATAGATACTCTCACTTTTCGATAAGTGTTCAGTAGAGAGACTGTTCAATGACCTAATTCCGGTCGTCTGCTCACATTATTTTCTAGTGACTTAGAGAGGGAGAAAGTTTTGTCTAATTATCAACTTTTCTCTCTAAACAGGTTTCTGCTGATGAACCGTTTAAGATGGAATCCACAGCCTCAGAGAGGAATGCTATAAGACATAGCAACTGGGTAGCCTCCATCTATCTTCAGGTAGTGTACCTTCACATAAGTATCTTTCCTTCTCACAGGTAGTACCTCTGATTTTCCATAGACTGGGAGGTCTTCCAATTTCGCACTTTGCCATTCAGTCTAGCCTCCAAGCCCAGAACATGTGCCAGGCTCATGGGAGTAGTCTCCGTCTACATAGGATCCCTATTCTGCGATATTTTGATGACAATGGTTGATTTACAATTGGCTGGTAGAGTCTCTTAGAATAAATCTCTCTAGTTGTTAGTCCATGGTGAGCCAGCCGGGTTATGAATCTTACCTGAGAGACAGGAATTTACTCCATCACAAGATTTCATGTACATAGGGGTGAAGTTCCTCATGAACAGAGGATTAGTCCTTGTCACTCAATTTTGAAAAAGACTATAATCTCTCTAACAACATTGCATTATATGACATTGGTCTGACTACCTGAAAAATCTAGAATAAATACTGGAACATCCAATATATCAAAACATTCTATCACATAATACGGATAGCTAAAAAATGTAATTTTATATTTCAAATACGTCTCCAGCTGAAGATTGATCCAGTAAAGTGGAAAGCTTTCTGATAAAACCGGTATTGTGATGACACAGTCAGACTTGACTCTATAAATGCCCTGCTTATGGTGAAATCCACTGCCAGAGAGCTTAAGGAACTCAGTTTTCTCACTGTTAGTGCTTTGCTCACACATGATTGGGTAAACCGAAATCAGCATTTAAAAATTGCTTATGACGTAAATAAACCAAACTCAGTTAACACTTTACTCACTAACAAAACACGAGTTCATTCTCGTTCATATATAAAGCACTGAAAATAAGTACACACAATTCCGTGACTCTTTGGTTGAGGATTCTTCCGAGAACCATGCCCTTAAGATTGTTTTTGTGCTCTCTTTGGCATCCCCAATGGGAAGGAGCTAGCTTCATACCCTGGTAGTTTCAGTGAAAATTATGAGTCAGTTTCTTTCCTCTGCCAATATATTTTTTATTAATAAATACACAGCTTCCAGCAGTTCCTAGTCTGAGTTATATCTGTGCTGTGGATCATCAAGATTTATGTTTGTGTCTAGGTAAGGATTTATGCTCTTCTGACAACGTCTGAAGGAAGAAGAAAGAGTATAAAGCTTCTTTTCTTTGCCTTTAAGAGTCATCATTCACCATTTAGAAGTAGATTACTTTATCTTTTAAGAGACCTTGTCAGGTTTGTTCTGAGAAGGATATTTATTAAGAAAACTAACTCACATGTGTCTCAAGACATTGCTACCTCATGGGCAGTCTACCACATAGACATGTTTGTTCGACCTCAAACCATATTATCCTCCCTGTACCTTCAGTCATTGGCTCAACAAAGACAAGGCATGTTTTCTTTAGGTCTAATTGTCGTAACCCAAGAATTGTCCTATGCAGATACTGTTTAGTAGTAGCCTTCTCTTGTACAGCAAGGGTGTCATGAGAATCTTGCCACTACTCTCCCTGAATGGATGATCATTAAGCCTTGTGTTTTCACCAAAAGACAGTTACTGATGTCTAATTTGTCCTAAATAAAAAGGGTGCCAATTTAAGATCCACTATTTTCACCACGAAAGCTAATTTTGAAAATCTTGTTATCGCTAAAAGACTATCAGAGATGGTTGTAACACTCAGCTGTTCACTCAGCAGTTAAAAGGAAGAAATGGTCATATATTTGTTACAGGTCTATGCTCTTAATAAAGGTAACAGAAAAGAGTGAAAGACAACATGCTTTGTAAAATTTAACAAGTATAATTTATTTCCCTAGAATACAAAGTGAAAATGAGAAAAATGAACTTTCGGTATTGCGAATTAAATCCCAGAATTATCTAAGAATTACAGACACAAGTACTTGTAATTTAAAGTCCTGAATAAAACTCTGTACAAGTCCCGAAGAAATTCAGAACTGAAGGCAACGATGTGTATGTTATAACTTACAGAGTCTTGATGTGTCAGCAATCTTTTGTTGAATTGCTGTAATATAATTCCAGGTTTGAATTCAGTATAAATTCCAGTGAACGTTTCTATCCAAGAATTTTATCATAGCACTTTTGTATTTCCAGAGCAAATAATCACTTGAAATTCAGTAATTTGAAGAAAATAAAATTCAGCCCAACTGGTCAAATAATACAACTTGAAAAGTGCTAGATGGTAAAGCATGAACGACCAAGTCCTCACAATCACAAGATTATATAGTTCTCTACTTGACTTCAGGTCACAATTGGCATTTTCTAAAAAAGAACATTACCTAATTGAAAATAACCTTCTATAATTATCCTGACATTTGCAAAACAATAACCTGGATTATGTATATTTCACTTACGAAACTCCAAAATAAACATATTTACCTCTTCTGTTAATAATGATCCTGATATTAAGCCCATACACAGAGAGGATAATTTAGTTATGTATTAGTTGTTTACATGAAATAAAAAAGTAAGTCAATCAGGTCAAGCAGAAATGAACTCAATTTTGGACAAGGTCAAGTCCAGCATACAATGTTACATTAAAACAGAATTTAAGGAAATAAAAATAATTAAACTAACAAACAAACAATTAAATTAAATTTATATAACATATTGAATCTCTGGTAAAACAATTTCAGCCCAGTAAAGCGTCAGTCTCGTCAACAGACTCTTATTTGGGTGGTAATGGTGGATAAAACTTTCTTTTATACTGCGAAATTTTCTCCTTCCGCCCCACACTTAACTTCACTTGTTTAGGCTACATCCTAATAAAGAATGATTGATAGTGCGCATGCAAGGTAGCTACGGTTGAACTAGTGCTGTTCTGGAACAATAGAATGTTGAAATCACTATATGAGAGGATGAATTCTCATCAGACAGTTGGGATATTTTCTATCTAGAAAGCTATACAATACAAACTGGCAAGTATTACATCATTAAAATTAGTTTTACTTCACATTCCACTCCCCCACCCCACCCATAATACACATTTCTTATATACTATCTATTTTTTTATGTTATCTATGAGATAAACACATTGGGCAAGGTAAGGTATCATAAATATTACTTTTTAAGGGGTGACTCCATCATATCCAAGGAAATAGTGGTATGATATGGAATATTTGGTGAAATCACCCATGCAATATTTGAATGTAAATGAAGCGTGTACATTTAAGAGGTATTTGTAAAATCTATACAGGTTAAAGAGCTAATTATAAAGAAATTGTTATTTTTATCTTGCCTGCATAAAGTGTAGGATATATTTTATCTCTGGTGCTGGAGTTATTGTTGAAGTGACTATCACAGATACTGTTATATCTGCACTCATGAATTTTGATTTGTGCATGCAGTTTGAGTAGTAGTACTTCTGTGAAATTTGCATGTTTTAGTGAATATGTACACTTTTCTGCTTTTTGTTTTTTTATGATTTTAATAAATGTGCACATTTTGTGATTAAGTTGATATCTCCTGAGAGTTATGAAAATTTATTTGATATGCAGTTTGAGAAATAGTACACATCCATTGTCATTGTCACATACTTTTCCTGCTTCCATACTAGAAGTAAGTCATTGTCACATACTTTTCATGCTTCAGTTACCATGCACATCTTCTGTGTTCAAGACATTATCTCAGATACTATTGACTCTAGGGTCAGGACATTCAATTTTGTTTATTGATGCAGCCTGAGAAGTAGTACACCATCATATTGCAAGTAGGTTGCTATGATCTACTTTTCATGATTTAGTGATTATGTTTACTTTTTTTTGTTTGTATATGTTCTACCTCAGTCAATAGTGGTGGAGTAATATAAAAATTGTGTTCATCAGTCTATCCTTCCATCCAGCAGACAGTTTTGTTAATGCAAGCCCCACAGTCTTAAATTGCTTTAAATCAAGATTAGTAAATGTTATGACCATCACCCAAAAATGTGAATACAATCAATATGGTGTGGCCCCGATTTTTTTTAAAAGAGCTATTGCTCTTTTTGACTTGCAACTGAATGCAGTATATGGCCAATCTTGTAAATACAAAGAATCTTCAGGTTTTTAATGGATTGCTGTGAAACCTGACAATTTCATCATCATGATCTGAAGATGCACGTATGGACAAATCACTGTGATCCATTGATTTTTGATTGAGTTATTACCGTTATTTAATTCAACTGGATGTAGTGTATGACATAACCTTGTGGACACAGCTAGCGTCTTGCAGAGTTAAATAGCATGTCACTAACTTGGGCAGTGTTATGATTATCACATGAATGCATGGATAAAAAATAATTACTATATTACTGTGCATCTGCAAGGTTTAGTAGAGCTTTTGCCCTTTTTGACATGCAGTTTGTTGTGCTTGTCAGAATCTTGTGAACTCAATTAGTTTCGCTGTGTTTAAAGTATGTACTGAAAATTGGGAAATGTGTTGATCATCATGTGAATATGTAGATAGAAAATATTCACTGTGCTGCTATGACTTTTATTAGAGTTATTGCCCTTTTTACTTGTAGCTTGATGAACTTGACGGGAATCTTGGGAAAACATTATGTGTCACTGTTTTCAGTCAATCGCCATAAAAATGTGTACATGTTGCAGTCATCACCTGAAGATGTGAATCCTAACATATTGTAGTTTCACAATTCATTTCAAAGAATTATTTGCCTTTGTTGACTTGCTGCTGAATCCAGTGTTTGAAAAGATGTTGTGAACGCAACTAGTTTCTTGTTTTTAGTGGAATGAAATGAAACTCATGACATCATCTGGTCATCATATGAAAGTGCCCATATCTACAAATCCCACTGCTCTTGCAATTTTTGATAGAGTTATTGCCATATTGTAGTTGAATGCATATTTGACAGATCTGGTGAATGCAACTATCTCAGAGTTTGTGAAACTTGGTAGCCATCTTGGCTGTAAAATTGGCATAAGTTGTAGTTAGGACAAACGAGTCACCATTAGAAGATTTTTTATCAAAATCTTCTGTTGATATGAGTATCCATTCCGGAAATTTAGTAACAAGATTCTCAATATGTTCATTGTGGCGACATGATTTTCGAGATGGAATTTGTTGTAACCAAGTTAGATATAGATTGGCACCAAGTTGACTCAATTTGAAGTTTTCAGGTGAAAACCTCATGCCACTTTTACTTTCAAATCAGGGAAAGTTAGTAAAAACAGGATTTTCAAGATGGCTGTTGCGGAGGACATATTGGTTGTCATATCAGAGCCATATTCATTTAGAACCAACTAGACATGAAAAGAATCATTAAATGAAAACCATATGTTGACATGGTGGTCACTGTGGTGGTCATGATGTATGTTCTTGTGTTACTATTTTCAGTTTGGAACGAACTAATAATCATAAGAAGTTTTCTGGAGAAAACCCCATGCCAATATGACTTTCTGTTCAGAAAAGAAATTAATTACATCATGACTGTAAAATTGGATGCCATTGCAGCCATATTCGATATCAAGTCAGTACCATTTTTATTTAGGCTAACTAAACATCATTAAATGTCTCTTACGGAAAACACTGTGTTAACTAACCACTCAGAACTAGTGATATCAAGTGTTTCAAGGTGGATATTGTGGTATCCATATGGGATATAAGATTTGCAAACTTTTATTTGGGAACAACTAGATATCATATGAAATTTCGGGTGAAAACTCCATGCTGTTGTCACTTTCCATTCAAAAGGAGTAGCAATGACAAGATCTTTAAGGTGGCTGCCATGGTGGCACATTGGATATCTGAGCATGACCATTTCCTTTAGGACCAACTAAATGATGGGATGAATGTATATGCAAAGTTTCAGGGCAATCCTTCAGGCAGTTAATGTGGAGTAACAATAACAAACATGTGCTTATGAATGTATAATATAACGTAAACAGACAACAGACCATCCAATAAACTTCTAACCAGGAATGTTAAATATTGTACCACCATGCTAATATGGCAAAAAGAACATCATCAAATGATAATCACAACATGTGTAAAGTTCCAAGGTGATCAAATTAGAATTGTGGGACAAGTTTGCATTTATAACATTGACATACACATCAGGTTACTATTTAAAAAAATGGTAATAATTCTTAATAACATTCAAAGGAACATAGTGATATGTTTGACATGGTTATAATGGCTGCTTCAGTGCTTACCTTGAAAATCTTGTAATTGCTATTCCTTGTTCATGGATGGTCATATCAAAATTTGGTTTTCAAGAAAGTATTCACATATGATGTTTATTTTGATCTAAATGAAAATGGTGCTGATCTGACATTTAATATGGCTGCTATATCAGCCATCTTGGAAATATTGTTATAGCTGCTCCTCCTGAATGGAAAGTCATACTGAGATGACATTTTCACTGAAAGACTTCCTATGCCATCTGTTTTGTCCTAAATGAACATGGTGCAACTAACACAACCACGTGCTGCCACAGAGGCCATCTTCAAAATCTTATTGCTAATCCACCTGAATTGATGGTCATATCAACATGGAGTTTTGAATAAAAGACTTCTTATTAAGTCTATTTGGTCATAAATGAATACAGTGCTGATCTTATGTCCAATGTGGTTGCCAGGGCAGCCATCTTGAAAACCTTGTTGCTACTCCTCCTGAATGGAAGGTCATATTGACATAAGATTTTCACAAGAAAACATTTCATTATATCTTGCTGATCCTAAATGAAAATGGTACTGATCTTATGTCGAACCTGCTTGCCACAGGAAAGTATTTCACAATTATTCATGACAGAAACCAACAGAAAGGTGTTTCCTACACTGAGATTACACTAGTGCAATCACCAACCACTTAAACCATATACACAAGTCTCTTATGATTGACAACAAGGTCTCTGGCAAGAAATGTACTCGCCCAGTAGCCAGTTAGAGCATTTGAGTCACCAGTGTAATGTCCAAAGTAATCAAAACCTAGCCACCATGAATGCATGTCATCTCTGATCAGTCAGTGGAGTGCCAGATTAAACCCTTTTTTACAAGGTGACATGAAAAGCAACAATTTCTAAATACATTTTTGTTTTCTATGTACTAGAGCCCCACTGCTTGGTATGAGAGCCAAACAGCTGACAATATTGGTGGGATATTAGTTTGAATAGTTGTTAATGTTAACTAACCTTTGTGTATCCGAACTGTTCATGAATATAAGAAAATGTCTGCAATTGTTTGCTTGTAAATTCTAGGTAACTGATTTTGCATGTTTCTGTATTCTGTCTTTGAAGAAACACTGTGGTCCACTGATATTTAAAGAAATTACATACCTGAACAGATTCGGCTCAGCTGGATATAAAATTTCAAACTATATAAAATTAATGAAATTTATGGAATCATTAGAGCATTACAGCATTGAAAAAGACCATATTTCTTAATACACCTCATCTTCTGGAAGCATTCTTATACATGCAGCGGTTGTTGTTCTGTCAAAACTGATGTCACGCTTGGGCAAGCAGGTAAATGATTTCATTAAGTTATCTGAATTATTGTGGAAAGTATATATTTTTGGAAATAATTAAGAAAACTTGAATTTTCTTATCAATTTTCACTGAAAGAATTCTTTTGATGTGTAGTCAGCCCTAAATGAATATGGTACCAATTGGACAACCAATGTTGCCGCAATAGTGGCAACCTTGACAATGTTATCACTATTTTTCCTTGATAGCTGATCATACCAATACTGTGCTTTCACCGAAAGACTTCTTATGATGTCTTGTTAGTTCTAAACGGCAGCGATGCCAATTCAGTATTCAGTATGGCTACCACAACATCCATCTTGAAAATTGTGTTATTATTACTCATCCAACTTGTGATGTCCACTTGGTCCTAAACAAGATCTTGTTGGATCTAGATTGAAAATGTTCTGATGTAGCGTTGCTTATGTCCTCCACAGCAGCTATATTAAGCCTCTTGCTATTGCTGAAGAATATCATTATCAGTGATTGGGTCACCACATACCAGTTCAAAGAAGATATGGTTTTATTCTGAATTCCTGAAAAATCCTTTTGCCCAGAAGAGTGTCAATTCCGTCGAATGACTCTTGTATAAGAGTTATTGCTCCTTTTTATTTGCAGCTGAATACAGTGCAAGACAAAATCTTGTGAATAAAAAAACATCACTTCCCTGCTTTCAACAAAAAGAAGGGGACATGAATTAATTGAATTTGCTTTCAGACATTTGTTATGACTCTATGGTAATGAATTATGTAACAGAAAGAAGCAAAACCAGATAGATTAGTAAAATGCAACAAATAAGTTATTTCCCAATGATGCAAAGTGAAAATGTAAGAGGGGACTTAAAGCATTGCAAATTAAATCCCAAATAAACCTACTTTTCCTATCACACATTCAAAATATTGAATATTCCGAATGAATGCCAATTGTCTTGAATGTGGTGATGTACCAAAAGTCTTGAATGAGTAGATGTACTAATATTCTTGATGTACCATAATGATATAACCCAGAATATCTTGAATGAGTCCTCAATAATCCCAAAGTAGTAATTTAGTCCAAAATGACAAATAGAACTTTTCAATTCCATTGAATAACTTATATAAATGATTCCTGTCAAAATATCTAACACAAGTAAAAATGATTCTACAGACTGGTTTTAAAACAAGAATGAACAATTGTTTACCTAGTCCTTTATATTGTGACCGACTATCATCTGACCTATGGCACAACAAAATGCCCAGGATTGGTTCTTTCAAGATCGAAAATTCCATCAAATATTGTCTTCATGTTCATTACCAGAAAATTCTAATGTCATAATCAAAGATAGGTCTTGAACTCAAATTCAAGGAAGCATATTGTTTAGCTCTTATAACTATGACAAAACTCAGGTATACATTAAATAACAACAGTCACATAGGCCAAAACTATGCATTTGATCACGGACAAAGGTGAAGCACACAGTATAAATTAAATATACAGATCACATTTAATATAACTATATACTGTTTTGCAAGAAAGACCTAATTGTTACTGTAGATGAGATTTACATGTATAATGATGAGTATGTTTACCCATGAATTAATTTTCAGTTCATGCTCACCAGCTTCTAGCCAACTGCTATATAATGAAACTCAAATGATATCCCTTTTTAAAACTCTTAGTTGGAGAAATACTTCCCTGTTCCATGGATGCTTCGGGAAATGACACCAAGAGAGGTTAGCATCCCTAAACCATGTTCACAGATGGAAAACTCATCAGTGGAGGAATTCCTGTCATCTGAAATCTTCTATCAATTTATTGTTTCCAGTGTGGCTCGCTGGTTCATTGCTAAGAAGAAAATTACACACCAAAAAAAGGTATTTTTCTCTTCCACTGTCAGTTAGTCTGAAGATAATGTAATCTTTATGCAGTTATGAACCATATTGTTGGCAAGAGAGGAAGTTTGTCTTTAAGGTTTGTGTCCGATTCAACATTATCAAATTCAGAGAAAGGTATATGGGTTGCCAATAATCACTTTCGTCAAATTATGTCAAAACAGAAGAGCTTAGAGGATGACCCAGTGGACGTCGTTTCACTTACACACATTCATCCCAAGATATTATTGCTCCTAAATTAAAATGTAGCCGCTCAGATGTACGCTATGGCTGCCATCTTGTAACGTTTGTTCTCGATACTTCTTCAGAATGGATGGTCATATCAACAGGGGTTTTTCTGTAAAGGATGTTTTATGATGGCTACTTGATCCTAAATGGAAATGTGAAAATGACATCCAATATGGTCTGCATTGCAGCCGTCTTGAAAATCATATCATCACTACTCCTACTGAGCAGATTATTATATTGACTTGGTGTTTCTACCAGGAAATGTATTATACTATCCAGTTTGTTCTAAATGAAAATTGTGCTTTTCAGACATCCAATATGGCTACAATGGTGGCCATCTTGAATATTTTCTTACTCCTACTCCTTAGGAATATATGAACATAATAACATGTAGTTATCTCCAGAAGATCTCTCATCATATCCTCTTGGTTTTAAATGAAATTAGTCTTAAATCCAGTATGGCTACAAAGATAAACCCTCACAGAAATCTGTTTACCGCTTTTGCTTCTGAATCCATAGTCACATTGACATGAGCGTTTCCCTACAAGAGTTCTAAATGATACTTCGATAGTTCTAAATGGAAATGATGCTGATCTTAGACTCAAAAATACCACAACAGTTCCGTGTTCAACTCTCAGCAGTTGAAAACAAAAGAATTAGTTCTCTTTTACAATTCTGGAAATTCATTTATTCAAATAGAATTCAAGGAATTATTGTTATTAGACTTGTTGCCTCTTTTTATTTGAAGCTCAATGCAGTTTATATCAGAATCTTGTGAACAAGACTTGCCTTGTAGTTATTGTAGGGCAGCAGTGTTAGAACTGTTATTCCTAACTTTCATTAGCCAGCTCAGTTCCCACTGAGCCCCTCCAGGGTTGCTGCTTGATAAAATTTACTCAGAGATTCTCCTCATTATTTTGCCATGAAGTTTTGCATCAATGCTGTGATCTTTGTACAGATCTAGCATGCCATTTCAGTTGCTATGGAATCACCCACTGACAGAATGATGACAGGCATTTTCCTCATTCATTCTGTTTTACTTTCATCAAATATATAACACAGTGTTGATTGTGTTGAAAAGTGGTATTTCTGTTACATCTTTAAATTGACAATGATTATGAAATCAGTGTAAGAGATAGTGTTATTTTGAATGATCAGAAACAGACAAAACACATTATTTTCTGAATGATATTCATTTAGAAAGAAAACAGACGCAAATAATTAGGTCTGTTTGACAATAGGAATATTTCTTATTTTAGTTCCTTTTCAAGTCAGTCCAGGGCCTAATAAATATGTGGACCAGATACTTATGTACCAGTTTCCTCAATTTTATATTAAATAGGTCCTACTACCTAGATTCGAGGATTTATATCCAGATAAATTATCCAATAGCCAGGGATGCAGTGATTTATATAATATTTAGTTTAGCATAGTGGATATTTTGAGAGACTTAAATATGGAAAAGAAAAGATTTACTTGGAAAAGAAAGAATATATCCAAGACATGCAATATTGGACTTCTTTTGCATTTCAGATACATTAGTTTATGAGGTTGAAAATACAGAAACTCAAATAGGATACAGATCAGATTACCTTATTATTGCACCTGATTTCAAATCTAATTGTAGTATGATGGATATATGTATGTATTAGTGTTTAATTACACATCAATACAACAGTGTCTGTATGGTACTGATCACATTTAATGTTGTAAAACTGCTATATGAGTCATAAACCTTATTGGAAATTTAACAACTTACGTTCAAGAGAGGCAGAGTTTGGAGAAACAACCCAGAAAAACAAGATATGAAATATCAATAAAATATGTAAACATTGGCCATTTTGAACAGGAACTTAGTTATCTTTCGACAACCAGAATATCATCCTTCTGTCCTTGGACTTTGTGCAGTTCTCACATATGTATTTGGTGCTCAGCATTCTCATCATCTAAGTCATCTTTTGACATTACTAATATAAAATGTAAGCTTTTCGGTGTCATATCTGATATTTTCTCACCTATCCTTGCATAATATTTTTGTAGTTGTGTACTTTTTCATTGAATATGGGGATTTTGAGTACCTCACTAGCAAAGCAGCAATTCTTCATTTTCATCCCTTAGTAATTGTTATTAGGATAGGTATCATCCACCAATTAATGTTCCAGTGTTTTGTTTATTTCTTGTGTAGCATTCAACATGTTCTTCAGTGTGGGTAAACACAGTAATGAAAAGGTTGATTGATACACACCTCTCCTGCTTAGTTTGATTGTGTTTGTGCATGGACTGTTGTCCTTTGTATTGCCTTTGGTTTCATTATGTATGGGACTTTGTGGAAAAAAGTTACCATGTCTACAAAGTCAGGGTTCAGTCTCTACACGAAATGGGCTCCAAATGTTGGGGACCTGTTTACAGTAAGGATTAGGTTAACACTGTTCTTTGTTGATGTTTCCATTGCACTTCTACATGGCATGGGGACTCCCACAATCCAGTGGTGAACTATGTCTCCTTTTCCTACCATGACACTATGGATGAATTTACCTTAGCTCCATGAATTGATGGCCCACATAGGCTGTATGTCAACAGTGCCTCCTCTTTCCTTGTTGTCAAGGAAAGGGAAGGGGGAACTGCAACTTCTATCCTTAAAAAGAAGTTATAAGTCCCTTTCTCCAATGAAAGAGGAACAACATGTTAGTCCTGTTCATTCTTCCCAGGTCAGCAGAGACTGCATAGTGAACCCTCATAAAGTCATCTTCTCAAAGGAAGGAAATGAGACTGATTATTCCTATCTTGCCTTGAGAGCGAATACTGGACATAAAATGATCAATTCTGGTTAACAATGATGTGTTCCCAGAAGAAGCAGCGAGTCAGTTCCTTCTCTTTTTGGGTCTCCATGTTGCACCACCCAACAGGTGGTCTGATGGAGCAGGAGTAAGTTTCAACAATTGATAAACTGCCTCCTTCTAAAACTTCTCATGATATTTGACACTTTGATCTCCTCCAGTTTAGAGAGGTTTTCTATAGCACAGAATAAATCAATTATCACACCACTGTTAGTGGCACTTTTTAAGGATGTTATGAATACTGGTACTTTTCCAGTTTCGTGGGAGAATGTATCATATGGTCACTACATAAAAATGCTCTTTAGACGATACTAGTAATTTAGGGGTAGATCATTGATTAATGTTATGTGTAAAATCTTTACGTCTATTTTAAACTATCGTTTATATGAATGGACTAAAAGTATCTGCATTCTTTACAAAGCACAAGCTGGGTTTCAACAGGGATATTTGGCTACTGTTAACATATTCACTCTACAGTCTATCATTCAGAAATATATCTCAAAGAAGGGGGAAGATTCTACTGTTTGCATGTAGATTTTTGTAAAGCATTTGACATTATCAAACATGATAAATTGTGGAAGTATGTTCCCTGAAAAAGGTATCAATGGAAAATTTGTATCCATTTTAAATTCAATGTACTCTAACTTGTGGTCATGTGTAAAGGCATGCGAAAGCTTAACCGAATACTTAATATGCTGAGAACTAGAACAATGTTGTGTTTTGAGCCCACTATTATTTTCTTTGCTTATTAGCAATCTGGTTCGGTTACTGAGAGATAATTGTGGTAGAGGTATGTTTATTTCAGAAAATGACCCTGACCTACCAGCACTTTTATTTGCTGATGATACAACCAATTGCCCGATACAGCGATAGCATTGCAACAAAAGATGCACATAATAGAACGTTTTTGTACTACCACTGGGATGGTAGTTACCTTGGATAAGACAAAATGTAATTTTGTTTTGCAGTGGAGGACCTTTATGAAAAGTGATTTTTAAATGGGGTACAAATTGAGTTTCATTTTACAAATATACCAGTCTTGTGTTTACACCCAAAGTATCATGGGTGAAAGCTAAAGAAACAGTAGCTCAGAGTATTAAATCAGTTATGTTTTATTACCAAAGGAAATTTGGGTACTTTAGTTGTGCAGATGCGTTTAAATTATTTCATTCACCCACTTGGTCCCATAATGGTAGACCTGAATATTATACACTACATCCCGAATCTTAATTTGTTTGACATATTAATTGCACAGTGAAGACTTGATGCACATTCATTCATGGAAATTTCAGCTTGTGACATCGCAAGAGGAACCCAAACTTGTAAGCAATTTGGCTTTATTGGTGTGACACCCAGCAATAATACCAACAATGCTGCTTTTGTTTTTCAACATTGATTAAATGTGTATGTTTCTTTCAAGTAAGGCTGACTACCTCTGACACCTATTTTCATGTTGAAGTTTCCCTTATGTTTATGTTTAGCACAGATATGTATGTTAATATCTTGCAATAATCACCATAGTAAAGGACACTGTGTGTGTGACTCAAATGTTTCACAAAAAAGACATGCAGACCTTTTGTACAATAGTAATAGTCGCAGGTCAAATAAAGAATCAGTTTTGCAAGGAAGAATCATTTCAAAAGTCTTGTATATTCAATACGTGTGCGTTTAGATGTCATTCATATTACATGAGGCCATCTAACATGGTGTGTTGTTAACAGGCCCAGTAGTAGCCCAGCAATTAAGAGCAGAAGTTAGATAATATTTGGGGAAAGGTATCTGCCTTGGAGCATCATATTCAATAGCACCATTCATAGCCTAGCAATTAGGAGTGTGGGTTTGATAATTGATAATTGTCTATCAATACAGAGTTAAATTTACCCTTAAATAAATATTAACAGAGTTAAATTTACCCTTAAATAAATAATACTGTGGGAAGAAGGCTATATCTGGTGATGTATCATTAGACACATATTTCTAAAGTTTTACGTTATTAAAACAAATATACTGCTTTTGGAACCTTACAAAGGATATGGCATATGGTGATGGTGGGAAGCATCAATCGAGTAAGAGTTATTCCTTGTTCAAGTATATAACCCTGAATAGCTGCAATGCATTTGCATAAATCTCTGTTCCCATGCTGGACTTCAAGGTGGGTGGGGAACACATGTGACAAAATAATATTCTTTTGTTATTGGGAAACAAAAAGCATTCATTATTATTATTTGCAGACCTGGTATCAGAAACAGGAATCTTTATCAGGTTAAACAGCAAGAACGTCTGACGGCTTGGCTGGAGGTCAAAAAAGTGTAAGAAAAACGTAGCTCAAGCCAATTATATGTAGATTGCAGATGCAGCTGCACATTCTACTTCACTAAAATCAATTTATGGAGATACATAGCGCCCATCAAGGTATTTCCACACAACACCATCAACTTGCCAAGAGGTGTTGTGTTATCAAGAGAACTGGGTTCTTCAGTGAGAATTGAGATAAGCAAAAATCTCAGATCACAGAATATCTCAGAAGTGAAGAATTAATATTAGTGGTATGAAACTGTTTGTTTAGCTTTTTATGTCCCCTTTGGGGCTATTCCACACGTCTTCGTCTCTATCCTAACACCCTGTCAATTTAGCCTACACGCAAGCATCTCCTGTCTCTCACTTTAAATTTTGTCCACGGGGATGGATGTGCCCCAAAGGGTTTCCAAAAAAGGCTAAACTTAATGTTTCATTCTAGTCTGTGATTGTAGAAATGAAATTCAGCAGAGTGTACTTACATTTATTTAGGAAAGCCTATAGCAGTGATCAATACACACATTGCAAATTAAGGTGCTTTTGATTGATAACCAGTTTTTGCGTGAAGACATTTTGCTTTCTCTGTAAATACACGCTATTGCTTATTTGTGCTCATAATTTTATGTGATTTTCATTTATGCCAGTACAGTCTACAGCTTAACTGCTCTAATTATTTTACCCTCAGTTGCCACCGAATACAGTTTATTGATCGTATTCAAACTGATCTGAGTGACTGCCAACAATAGATAGTTCCTGAATGATGTCATCAGCTGTCATATTTGTGGTCAGCTGGCAGATTTACCATTGACTTTATATGGTGTTTGGAAGTCGAAATAAATTCATCGAATCTCAAGATACTTTCACGAAAGTTACATACATAAACAGAATGCAATTCAAGCTTTCTGTTAGTATCTATATTTGATTTATAAGTTAACTTTGCTTCAGTGTGCCTTGTTAAAAGTGGAAAATTTTAGTGGTCGCATATAGGAGAAACTGCCAGGTTGCCCATCATCCAGGTAAAATGGGCAAAATATCGTCTGCTAGTGATGTCACCGGGAAGCATCTATTTGGAATAGTCGCATATTCAGAAATGTAATCACATAGAAATTAATTTGCCAGCACCACCAGAGACACTGGTTAATATCGATATAGCTCCAACAATAATACCGATTGGTGCACCTGTAATGGTTGATATTGTCATGATTCCAACCACACCAAGACCAACATTTACTGCTGTAGCAAGACTGTAAATAGCATCTATGACCAAATACCCTCATTTGGATTTGACGATCAGTGCAGTTCTCTTGGTAGTTTCTTTCGCAACTGTTTCTCCAATTCGATTATTTTTTTCACATTGGTAAGACTGAGGGTCCATCATAGTTCTTTTATTGATAATGCAGTCACGTATTTTAATTGCATGACAGGCATACTTTGTCCAGTCACATAATCACATGCAGGCGCAATACGCACACGTACTTCTAGCTGATTACCCGTTTTTACTGACACAATTGTCATTCAGTTATGAAAAAAAAATCATCTGCCTTGTGAATGCTTAAAACTCTGGCAATTGTGCGTTCTAGTGGTTGGCCACCTCTTTCATACAAAAACACCAATTACATTTGAACCTTTTATAGCTAACGATCGTAATTGCCCAATAACTGTTACCCGAACAAGTGCATCCTTGTTGAATAATAGTCGTGATCATTATTGTCTCTGCTGAGTCAATGTTGCTGTAAAATATTCATTGCAGAACCTAACTATGTTGGATACATCGGTGAATGCCACTTCGTCATTGTAGAAACATCTACTGCTGTAGTCAGCTTCTGGGAGTTTGCCTGGGTGATGCTTCCAAGCTTGCCTCAAGCTGGTACTGGTACATCAGGATGATTCCAAAGGCAATTCCTTTTTGGCCTTAATGGAATTATATGACAGTTCATACGAGTTTTGTTAACACCACCTTGATGCAGATATTTGTCAGGAAGTGGAGAAAACTGTTATTGATGTCAACAAATGCTGCCAGTTAGTCCAGTGCCCCCATCTGTGGAAAATTCCGCAACGATCAGATTTCATCACATATATATAATGACAAAAATCTAATCTTAAACACAAACACCAAAGACTGCTAAATATCTGTCAGGATAAATGTTGAGTGCTTGCTTCATACTGAATTTCAACTAACGATTTTGATTTTGCAACTTAGAAAGAATTTAACCTCACTGTCCTGTTTGGTAATATCATATTAGTGGTACAAAATCAAAACCAAAATACCGTTTATCATTTATCAACATCTCCATTCGACTTCCTTTAGTTTCAGTTATGATAAACAATTATGATCCAGATTTGCGCAACTTTAAGATGTGACTTTTAGGTCTGTCAAAAGCATGTTCAGCAATATATGTAAAATATGTTGGCCATTTGTTAAAATTCTTACTTTAGTTTCTTCCTCTCCTTCTTTGATTAATATTTCCGAAGTATAATTCCATGAAGTTACAATGCGCCTTAACAATCTGCTGATCCATGTATTGTTTCATGGCACCATTGCCAGTATCAACATAGTCTTTCATAAATGCAGCTGGCATGTATCTGTCTCTGATTCCACCATTTTCAGTGACCTCAGTCAGGTTCTTTGCAATAGCCCCTTTCAGCTTGATAATAATATCTTGAATGTCTATGTTTGACGTTTTCAGTTTGGCAGTTTGGTCTTCAAATATCACAGACTCACCTGGATCGACATCAACAATAACACGACAGTAAACTCATTCATATCCGCTTTAGTGGCAAATCTGCCCAAATCCACATCAGCATCATGTCATCGGGCAGAGTAACGACTGTAAATGTTAATTGACATGTTGTATGATATTAAACGTACTTTAATGTGAATTCAATAAGTGTTTGCGTAGTTGGTGAACGTTCCTGTTCATGCAATGCTTCAATGACAAGATAACCAAATATGGGATTATCCAACTGAGTTTGTACTAGTAAATTTGAATAAAATGGTTTTCGACCACCAGTGTCCCGGGGTAAATAAACAACAAATGCAAAGTCCATACATGTCGACAACGGATTACCTGAACAACTCCAGGTGTTCCAGTGACAAGTAATAAATTGGATATGGTGTCTTGAAGTCATCATGGGAAAGCTGCAAGCTAGTGTTGATGTTTTGATGCCGGTCCATATACGACAACAGAAAGTGATATGCACGTGCAGTATCATCATTGTAAAGTTAAGCATAATTTCTTCAGAAGGTTCTTGATGACCATTTAACTGCAAAGAAACCTCAGTTACCTCAATGTCCTCAAATATCACTTTCTATGACTTTTGATATTGTCTCAGTTTGTAAGTTGAAGTGCTCTAAACGCACGTTTTGGTGCAGTAAGACCATGTTGGGTACTTATTTGTTAAGTAAATTGTCTTGCAGTAGCAGTTGTTGGGTGTGCATCTGTGGTATATGCAAGAAATGACAATGTTAAATAGGTTACCGACTGCATAAATGGCAACAGACGAGATTCTGAAGAAAGTGAAGTGGATAACACAAGCATCTACAATGTTAATATTTATAATAAAACTCAACCATCTGTAACAGCTGCACCATGCGAAAATGCATCATTGGAGTTATTTTTATGTTGGTTAATGTAATTTTCTGTTTGTCCCCAAAGATAACCTTGCCAACAACTCTACAAAACCCAGATATGTGACTGAGCGGAATTGCAAGCAATAATTGTAATGGGGCTGAGCAAATTCACCACTGAAAGTGCCGTTAGTGCCCACAACTACAGCTTGTACATCTGCATCATAATAGGGTTGGTGTGTGTTGTATGTCGCATAATTGAGTATTGTTGAAAATCTGCATTATCAGATGTATCCTTGATAAACATCATTGTTGGACCAGCTGTTCTCATACAATGATCGCTATATGTGGCAGGTCCAATAATTGTTGTGGCCACGTTGTCTAAAATTGATTTGATTTCGTTTCCATCGATGGAATAACATGCACTATTAAACTACAGTATGATGCCATTGTTAACAAATCCCACTGTGGTATTGGTGGGATAATCAGTACCATCACTCTGTACAGTTTCCCCTCAATTTCCAAAACTGGCTCACATCGAAGAAAAAACCTAGATGTGTCTTTCACTTTTAATTCTATTTTTAACTGATTGGGATCCATGGCTGGATATGGGTATTACTGGAAAATCTTTCTTGCTTTTATCCACTAACACAGGTGCTCCCATGTCAAATGCTGGATCAAATACCTCTTTGAACTGAGCCATTGCATAAACTTCTAGTTTCCCCTTATACCCTAAGAATTTTCTCTAATACCACTGCGTGGTAGCTTGCCATGCAAATCCACTCCCCATTGCAAGATTTGTAAATCACGGAATCTGATAATCGCTGCTGAGTGGCCTCCTTAATGAGTTTACTAACTGCATGTGGCATTGATTTGGTTCATGATAATGTAACTGGAACTTTTGTTAATGGTGCTTTTGTTATTAATTGCCGCATTTGATCTCAAAGGGACTGAGCTGCTGCGTCGTCTTTTGTACGATTCTATGGTATCAATGCGGAACATTGTTATATGATTGCATTTTTCAATGCTGAAGTGACGTATCCAAACCCGCACGATGTTTATCCCCTTGACTGCAAGTTCCGATCAAATCAGTAGTGAGAAACCAATACAGATCCGAGGTAATCTGCGCAAACATGTCATGAAATTTATCCTACATATGGTCGGCGGTGCACCAAGTCCAATTAATATTTAAAAGGTCATGTGTGTCAGTGCTACTAAATATCACCAATATGTTACAGTTGTCGTGGATTACTTTTGGCAAATGGGCATATCGGTGAGTCAAATAAATGACGTCCATTCCGGCCTCGTGAAAATATTTTTCGGGATTGGCTTGATTTTCAAGTATCACATTGTCATACACCACAGGATTGTTTTTATTTGCATCCATATCATCAAAGGTAAGTGCATCGTCAATGGTGGAAAATAAATCGATGGTGAAAGATGCTTGGACGGTTTAGGTGTTGCTTGTGCGGAGAAATCAATGATGGTGGAGTAACCATTCTTCAAGAATGCAATTAAATCGTTCCACAATAGCTTGGTCGAAATGTATACTGATATAGGCCTACCTGAAACGAACTTGCACATGGTGTTTGGCCAGCATAACAGCCACAAATCTCAGTAAGTCTTTGCCAGGATACACTGCTAACAGTCATGGCCATGTGTGCGGTCCCCATGCATAAATAATGATCAAGTACATCTGCGACATTGGCACTGCTTCTTTGTATCCACTTGCCACATCAAAAATGGTGTGCACGTATTTATAGGTGTGCAATCAGCCTTTTTCGATCACGAACACGATGGTGTGGTAGAAATAGCAAATCTGCTTGATGGACCTCATTTAGAGTTTTGGCATCTGTGATATCATTCTTGGTACTGGTAAATAAATTTGCCATAGTGCTTGTTTGGCCAAATTTTGTTCAATGAATCCCATGAGTGACCTTGGCTGCACTGGCCAACTGTTGCACGGCAGCTTCACCTCTCCTAGTACCCAAGTGGTCTGTAGTATATTTTAGATAATGTTCTGCTTTTTCTATCAATTGTTTGTTTGTTTATATTGGTATAATTTTTATTTTAATGTGTGCAACTGAGTGCAACATTGACCTTCGAACCTCCTTTGATGACCCTTCATGCAATTCATTCTTCCAGTGTTGGATTAATTGCAATCAGGTCATGTATAAGGTCCACATCGGCGCGTTGACACCCACAGATATCACTGGATGCTTTATAACAAAGGTGATGTCAGTAACAAGCAGCATCAACACAATTGATAGGTGCTTTGCTGGGCTTTGGTTGGTTGTTAGAATTGGGTTGTAGATAAGCCAACTACCAAGCCCACAATAATTGCAGAAAGGAATATGTTTTTCACCTGGATATTTTCTCAGTGGTGTCCCTGGTAACTTTGGTAATGCAGCCATGATATCACAGGGGCCAATTTTTTTTTAATGACATGAACCTTTGTGCTCCACACTGAATACAAGGTCCAGTAATCGCAGCTCGTCCATTACATGTTTGAAGTCGAGTTGGATTTCTGATACGTATACTGGCATGACATCGCACACAATGTGAATACATGGTCGTATTATACGACAGACTATTATTCAGTGGCATGACGAAAAAAAATTGAAGATGCTCTTGGTAAAAATATGTTTTGATGAGAGCAGATTGGTCTCATGTGTGTGTGATTTGGATTTTTAATGTAGCTTTAACAATTTTTCAGTCATATTGCTACGATGTCTGCAGTGTGGCAGTTTATAGTGATGTTTAGCACTGGGGCATCATGCTGCAGACATGTAGCATGATGTCCCACCCAGTCACATTATTCTGACACCAGGCCAAACAGTCCTAACACTAACCTCTTAATGCTGAGCTCCAAGCTAGGCAGCTGTTAGTACCATTTTTGTAAGACTTTGGTGCATTGGTATACATCCATGTGATGTTTCTTGGATTGAATAATATTTGCCGTGTATTCGAATTCACCTTGGTCACGAAGACATTCCAGGTACAGTTCGTGTTTGAGACCTGTTTGCAGAATCACCCATGGAACTCCTTTGGCCTTTTTAATGTAATTTGGGCCCAACCACAATCTAGTACATTTTGGGTCGCAGTCCCACATATTCTACAATTAGTTTGCGTGAGCATTTGTCTTTTACCTTACCAACCCCCTTTTTATTGGTGTTTCTAAACATCAGATGTACTTTCAGATCATTGCTGGTATGCAATTTGTTGATCAAACTTGGCTGTGCCATGTCCATGTACACAACATCATCGTGGGTGATATGCATCAGCAGCAAGTCAGTAACAGTGTACAACAACTTCATCCAATCCTGATAAAACGATCTGATCCTGTCATAGTAAAATTTGTACACGAGCAGCTTAGACGAGTCCAGCACGGACGAACCCACACAGATTGGTGTTGTCAGCATGACTTTTGATTCTTACTATATATGGCAATAAGTACACCATCAGTGATTTTTCTGGATTCAAAGGCTGGGTCAGCAATGAGCCTTCAAAGTTTGTCTTGCTCACTATCATGAACAACATTTAATCGGATTCATTTTCGCTGATTCTCCATGGTTTTTTCAAAAACAGATTATGTTCATGATTTTGAAACAGTCCTTTTCAAAGTTATTGGTGGCCTTTCTGCGAAGGGCCATCCAAGCTTGCTGACGAACTTCAAGCACTCAACGTATTTAGTTTGCATACATACCCAATCACAGATACAACTGCAGATTTCACATGTGCAGTACATAGTTGTGTTTCTTCTGAAGACTTGGTACCAGTTTCGTGCATTCGGTGTATTTGCATCCTTATTCATCGACGATCGAGCACTGGTAAGGGGACAACCATCAACCGAGCACCGTCCACGCTAATGGTTGTTGTTGTTGCTGTTGTTGTTGTGGGGCTTAACACCATTTTCCAGCACACGATAGGCTATACATGGCGGCCAGTATTAATGGTGGAGGAAGAAACCGGGAAATCCCCGGAAAGAACCACTGACCCACGAGAAGCTACTGGCAAGCTTTCTCACATATCCACATTCGCCGAATCCTAGACTTGAACCCACGCAGACAGAGGTGAGATGGCAGTGATCCGTAACGGAGAGTGCTTTAGACTACTCGGCCACTTGGGGCCCCATGCTAATAGGGCAAATGGACAATCGTTGTGTGTGTCATGTAAGTGTTCAGGATATTCCAGGTCAGCATAAAATAAGTATCCATGAATCTTGTGTTCGCTCATGTGTTTTGTAGATCAATGTACGCTGGATTAATCCATCGAAATCCACCAACCAGAACTGGTTGCATCATGTCCCAACCATAAAGATTATTCTAATTTTGATACAAGATGTAACTGTTGGGGTCAGTGGGATTATATCCGTCAGTGTTTGGGTTGTTGGCACGAACATATCTGTAGCTTGACATGGATATTCCGCAACGAATTGATTGTTCGATAAACAGATGCTGATCAATGTCCGTGATCATTTCCAGTTCAATTTTGGTTTCGAGCAAAAATGAATCCCCACCCATACCCGGTAACGAGAAGTAATGTGCAGCATCAAGCTTGTACACGTGCATGGCAGTGTCACAAAGTTTCTCAGAGACATCGGTGAGCAATGGCACATCCATGCATCGATACAGATCGTGATAGTTGCCAAGGAGTTTGCACCTGAATGCTAACCAAACTTTCTTTGCATGTACGTAGTCTTTATCAGAAATGACTTCACATGACAACCCTGAATAAAACAGCAAATTTGTTCCAGTCATTCATGTACTCTTAGGGATATGTACCTTTTTGTCATCAGCAGGTCTGTATTAGTTTGACGGTATCAAGAAGTGATTTTGAAGTTCTCCGCCATTAGATTGTTTGCTAACTTGTCCAAGGAGGAAAGCATAAACAGTATCGAATCAATGAGCTGTAATGGTCCCAGCTGAAACATCCTGTATTTTTACATGTTATTGGGGATCACCCTTATTGGTTAGTTTGATGTTGTGGCTACAGCTTACATTATTAAGTGGCTATCGTACCCACGCAGGTTATGAAGCACCACAGGGATTTTGGTTTTATTGTGATACATTCTCATCTTCGGGTTGCATGTACTGTGTGCAGCACATCTGTATGCACCAGTGATATGACAGTGGTCACGAACTTTGGATCCAGGACTTTTACTTTCATCGTTACACCTACTTTGCTCCTTGTCAGTGGACGGGCTTTGCTTTTCAGTGAAAGCTTTATCACAAATCCAGCAGTCAGCAGCTGCAGAGAATTCACGAATGTTATCCCCATTGGTCAGAAGAGCTGCTGTTGGTTCCATTTTTCCGTAACTTCGATCAATTTGAGAAACAGTTCAACTGTGTCTGGAGATTTAATGCTCCAAACACTAGCTCTGTCTTGCCATCACACTGTACCACTACATAACAGAACAAGCATGGGATTCATGCAGTGATTTGCACAGTTCAATCCATATTGGGCACATTTGCGTATTTGTTTGTGTCTGCCACTGAAACATTATTCATTCAGATTCTGAGTAGATGATATACGGGACTTTACTTTTCGTTGCGCTGCAGTGAATTTGACAATGTTTTCACCAGGCTTTGACATGATTCTATGCAGTAGGATTTCTGTGATACCACCACATTAAAGTCATGACTGGTGGGCAGTTCTTGAGTGTTAAATGCATGCATGCAACGTCTGCATGGATATTGTTTACGATTGTCTTTGCTGTGTCGGTTAAGCAATCGACCAAGGCCCTTTATCCATATGTAGTGTAATACCAGTTCTGTTTGTTTCATTTCATTCAGAAAGGACAAATCAGTCAGAATTCATTTGTGCCCACCATGGGGAGATATGGCAAGTGGATAAAAACCTTTTTCATATGTGAATACATTAACAGCGATACCTGGGTTAAGTGTTTTAAATTTCTTCAGTGTGTCTTTGGTAACCCACATAGGAAATTGGATATCGCCAAATTTGAGTTTACCCAGATGTCGCTGGTATTTTCGAGGCATGTCTTGATTGACATTGATCCGATATGTCACTGACAAAATTTCCCATCCAAGACATCTGTTATCAAAACTGTTTATAACTGACCTTGGTGGTACCCAGTCTGGTGTTGCTATGTAACTGGATCCACGAAATGGCTGATACTTGCGCGCATCTTTCGATAGTTCATTGCAATCCTGCGTTGGTGTATTTCCCATTGCAATCCTGCTTTGGTGCATTTCTCCAACGTTTTGAGAATCTTTTCAATGCCTCTGCCAATTTCATCATTCATGGGGCAGCTATCTTTGTGGTTCATGATTACGTGGGCACCATCACAAATCCACGGAGTGGTAGTTTTGAATCCACCCTTATCATGACTATGTGGCATAGCCAGATGCGCACTAAGGACAACGTCTACTTTAACCCCAGTGTTACCAAAGTTTTGTAACATGATTATGAATCCAGGAATCATATTTGTTAGTAGATGTAGATCGTTTTTGCCTCATGTGTATTTCGGTAGGATGATGGCCACTTGATTTTCCAACTCACAACTATGCTTTTCATATTCAGCCGCTTCAGTAGCAATAGCAGATGCAAGACAATGTATTGTTCATCCACAACATGAGGGTTTTGTTCAAATGTGTCTAATGTCGCAAGGATGTCTGCTTTTCTTGCACCTTTGGGTATTCAGATATTATGTTGATGTGCAAATTGCCTTAGCTGTTTTACTGTTGTTTTGTTGGCGATTATTGTTGTTGCTGATGCTGCAGTGGCAACAGGTGGCAGATGTTGGTTCAGTACAAATACTGATCGCAATAATATAAGTATGTAAGCCTTTCTCATACGACTTGGAATGTGCATTCCATGCTGCCGTGTGAGCTGTTTTAGCTGTGGTACTGTAGGTATGTTTATACTAAGGGGAGCTGAACCCTCTTTCTAATTGAGAAATGTTGTCGCTGACTTGTTTTATTTTTGATAGTTTGTCGGATCAGAAACTGATCACTTCAATCCTGGTTATGGTCCCATCTATTTCTGTTTTATTTTTTGTGGTATCTGAACTTGGGCAGCCACAGGTGCTTGTGGTTTTGATTTGTTTCTGTGTGCTTTGTTATTCACAGACAGTTCCACAAGGCTGTCAGAGTTGATTACCTGATTTGACCAAGATGCCACATTTCAGGCTGGGTCGTGCCCCTAATCCCTCAAGTAATATTTCCATGTGTGTTGTACAATATTCATAATCGCATGTTCTGCCACAAGGGTTGTATTTTACTGCTACATTTCCTGTTTTATTCTGTTAGAAACCTCCACCTGTATTTTATGAAGAAACTGTAGTGTCTGCCATTAGCAGAAGTTACACAAAGTTGTGAGTCAGACATTGACATTAGATTCGTTTGGCAGTTTTACCCCACTGTTTGTAACAGCCATAAATTACTTCAATATACTTCGGCAATCAATAGCTTCGCTACCACTCAAAATTTTAACCGCAACTTTGAGTAAAGCTTCCCTTGAGAACTTTGCTTTTAAAACAGTTTTCTGTTCCAACATGGGCAAAGAGATGGAGTAAAATGTTTATCCTGTTAGTGGAAAAGGGTTGTTTATGGTCCAGTGGTACTGTAAGAAGACAAGATTATATATCTAGTATTTGTCATCTAAGGTTTTTGACCAAAAATCAGATACCTGTGGTAGTTCCTGTTCCTACTGAAATCTCCAGTCTCAGTCATTTCTGTCCTGGCCATGATCAGGTTAAATTTCTTTACCCAATTAGAACCTTACAATTATACTTGTCTAAATCGATAGAGAAAACAAAGTGTCATAATTATCTTTTAGTCCAGCTCAAAGTATTTCTGATATTTAGCAGCCACCATCTCAAGGTGGTCTGTTCTAACAATTAAAAGAGCATATTCGTCTCTCACTGAGAACTCTTTCATAGAAAAATAAAGCCCATGAGGTCCAGACTATTGCTGTATCTTTTGTCATTGGTTTTTTTTTTTTTGGAAGCTGTCATGCAAGTCACATTCTCTTCACCCCATTCCGCCTTCTCATTGTTTTACCTTTAACCGGTGTTTCATCAGAGCAAAGGCATCTATGCATTGGGCCAAACTGTACTAGACTACAAATTGTCAAGCCATCCTTTGGTCTGCAGTAGAGCACCCTACTGGCAGGAATGAGAAGTTCACTTTAACACCATATCCTGGTCATCAGCCTCCCAGCAGGCTAGCAAATTCAAAAATGCAATAATAGCAGGTAATGTATTCTGCTATTACAGTTCAGGGGAGGAATGGGATAAAATTAATTTTAATTATGTAATATTCACCTGCTATTATTGCCTAGTTTCCTCATCCATCCACACACTAATGTCCTTCCAGTCTCGATTCATGTCAGAGAATGACGATATTCAGAATGCGGGAAGTTGACTCATGTATTAGATTGGGATAATATTTTTGTATTCTTGACCTCCATTTACTGTCTGTAGGAAGAATTGATCTCGTTTTCTTTGGACTAGTGCCAGGAAAAGATATAGCAATACAATAATAGCAGGTAAATGTTACATAATTAAAGTACATTTACTTCCCCACCACCAAATATGAACAAACTACATTTTGTAACAGATGATTAATTATTTTATGATATTCTGATGGTGTAAACTTGAGGGATTACTATATATTGCACATAAAAATAAAGAAAGAAATCAATAACAGAAACAGATAGTAATACATCAGGAATTCCCTGTAGATAAAATTTATAAACCATAAGAGGAGTTCAGTTGGGTTAAGGAAGAGAATTTAGAAGGAGTATTGATAAGGTCTAAAACTACATGAATGAGGAGGAAGGTAAAGTAACATGATAGTTTTGTAACCTAGAAATAGAATTTCAGTATAGAAACTGATGTCACTGTTAATAAACTGTGATTGCTCTTTGACAACAGATCATCACCATGTTTCAAATGACAGGAAATCTTATTTTGAACATATATATAAATTAAAATACAATGATGATGTAAATCTAGATACATTTTTGAATCAATTCACACTGATTAAATTTGCCAAGAACAAATACTCATTTGAGGGATTAAATACTAAATTTATTGAATTATTGTGCATTTTTGAGAGTTCTGATTAATGTACGGCTGATTTATTTAATCTTTATTTTCAAATATTTGAGTCACATTTTACTTAATACTTATATTACAGATTTGGTAAGGGCAATCTAACAATTACACATAAACAATAAACTATAAATTCTGTTCCAAAAGGAAACAAGAAAAATAGCTATTAAAGTGTGGAGGGCAATGCATTGGCAACTATTGCAAAAAACTTTAAAAATTCTTACAAAAACCAATTAATGCGATACAACTGGTTTCATGTCATTTAGTTCTATTGGGAAAATATTAGGATTATTTACGATACAGAAAAATGCAATATAAGAAAGACAGATACATTCTTGGTTATCCCCTTCTTAATGACTTTGAAAAGTTTTGATTCCTTTGTATGGAAATTTATAAAGTTTCTAAACGTTTTGATATGGTTTATCCATTAAAAGTGGTTTTCCACTTTGTATTAGGGTATTATATCCTCTGTAACAGTAAATGGTCAAGTTTCTTAGTTAGTTTTCTATTAAGCATAGTAGCAGAAAAGGGAATCCTCTTTCTCCATTGATTTGTTTTGTATGTGTTTAGAATCTGGAACACATCACTAGATTGAATCCCGAAATAAGTGTTGAGACTAAGTAAACTAAACATGCTTTGTCGCAAAATACTTCATTCAGTCTTAAAGCATCCCAACACTCATTACAAACCTGATTCATGGTATTAAAGTACTTTGGATAAAACTCTGGTCTCTGTATTAACATTGAAAATATCAAAGCAGTATGATCTAGCAAGAAGAAGAATAGGACAGTTAAACGGTGTTCAGAATAGTATTTTAACTGGGAAATAAGAGTTTTTGCACTACATGTAAAAACCATTTTAAGAAACTTGACGATTTGCTTTTGTGCTTACCAATTCCAAATCTTAAGAAAATGCCTGATTTTATTTACAAAGATAAAATTTATGATATAGACTACAAGTCTTTTAATACCTTCTGTTAAAATCACAGTTTTCAAATGTCTTAAATTTTCTAAACTGAACCATTTGCTTTTCTACTTACCAAATCCATTTGAGGAAATAATATATAAACTAGATATCATTATAGCTCGACTAGTTATAGACCAAAAACTTATAGGTTGGTCTGTTATGCAGCATGTGGCATCTGTATTGGTGTCCTTATCACCACTGGCACAGGTTTATAATCGTTTCTCTTCATGTAGCTGGAGGATTGCCGTGAAACTCCTCAAGTTCATTCACTCCATTCATTGATCCTAAATAACATTAGTGTTGCTCAGACATCCAATGTGGCTACCACATTGGCCAGATTTAAAATCTTTTTAATACTCCTCCTGAATGGCTGGTCATATCAACATCAGGGTTTCATTAGAAGACTTTCTAAGTCTAGTTGGTCCTAAATTAAACCATTTCCAATCCGACTTCCAATATGACCACCACAGCAGCCATCTTAAAAATGTTGTTATTTCTACTCCTCTTGAACAGAAAGTCACATCAGCATGGAAGTTTGTTTTCGGTGTCTAGTTGGTAGTAAATAAAAATGTGGATGATCTGATATCCAAAAGCAATCTTGAAAGTCTTGTCACTATGTCTCCCATATAGAATGTTATGTCAGTTTTGGGTTCTCACCAGAAGACTTTTTATAATATCTTGTTGGAACAAAATTATAATCATGCTGATTATTAAAGCCTTTGTAAGAAATAAGAGTATACAAGAATAGGCATCTGCACCTGAAAAATCATTTATTCCTTTTCCATTGCACATTATTATTTAAAATGAAAAGGATGGCGAAATAATCATATATTTTTTAATATATAAGTTTCTATTCATCCCAAAAGTTCATCATAAATTTGAAAATCACTTTGAATCAAAGATAGATATTTAACTTTACAAAACTTCCAAATTATTCTAATTTAAAATGGTTCCAGTTTTAAACAAAATATGATAGAATACATGCCATAAATGTCATCTTGATAATGTTCTAATTGTTATGATGAGGATGGAACCCTTGTGCATGTATTCAATGAATGTATTTAAGGTAGAATATTTTTGGACAAGATTGTTTGGCTGGTTTAGGCATCAGTATTTATACATTGATTTAAGCTTATTGTATTGCTAGAAACAAACGAGCAAAAATGAAATTGAAGTTTTGAGATTTCTTTGTTATTTAGAAATAAATACATAAATCACATATGAAGAATAAATTACCCATTTTGAAAGTTCTCATAAAGAAATCAGATAGATATCAAATATAGAAATACATGGCCTATAGAAACAATGAGTGGTGTTACGAGTCTATGCTCTTAAAGTAAGCAGCAGAAAAGAGTAAAAGACAACAAGCTTTGTAGAATACAAAGTGAAACTGAGAAAGAAAAAAAACAACTTACAGTATTGCCAGTTAAATCCTGAAATAATTGAAGAATTACAGACACAAGTTCTAGTAATTTAAAGTCCTGAATAAAATTCAGTAAAAGTCCAGACAAAATCCCAAAACTGAAGTCGATGATGTATGTGGTAGCTATTGAAGTGTTGATGTGTCAACAGTCTTTTGTTGAATCACAGAAATAAAATTCCAGGTTTGAGTATACTATAAATACTGGTGAATGTCTCTATCCAAGAATTTTATCAGAGCACTTTTGTATTTCCAGAGAAAATAATCACTTGAATTCAAAAATCTGAACAAAAAAAGATTCCAGCCCAAAACTCCTGGTCACAACATATAATTCAACTTTAAAGTACTAGATGTTAAAGCATGAATGACCAAGTTCTCACAATTACAGGATTATATAGTTTTCTACTTGACTTCAGGTCACAATTAGCATTTCCTTAAATCAAAAACCCATTACCTAATGTAAAATAATCATCTAGAATGATCCTGATGTTTACAAAATCAAAATCATAACCAGTAAAGTTCACTTAGGAAAGTCCAAAACCCTGACCCAAATAAACATATTTACTTCTATTAATATAATTCTGACATTAAGCTCATAAACATAAAGAATAATTTAACTATGTTTTAGTTGTTGACATAAAATGAAAAAAAAATTAAAAAGTCAATAGGTCAAGCAGAAATGAATTCAGTTTTGGACAAGGTCAAGTCCAGCATACAATGTTACATTACAATAGCATGTAATGAGATAAAAAAAAATTAAAGCTAACAAACAAACAATTAAATTAAATATACATAACAGTGGGAAAAATGTAACACATGATGATTGTATCTATGATATTTGCTTGTATTAGGTGATTTATGAATATATTTCATCAGGTGGCTGAAAATAGTTCAGTTTTTCACTGAAGATTAATTATATGCATTATTCAACAAGCAAATTTCATTTATATGGTATGTTTAAATATATTCACATGCTAAAGTATACAACCACTTGAAGCAGCAGATTTCTTATAGTATTCTGCATAATGATGTCAGCAGTTTATAATTTATGTACTGCTGTATTCAGTGTAACTTCACACTGATTATGTCAATAGTAGCAACAATCTCTTTCCTAATTCAGTGTCAAAAGTTATTTAAGGCAAAGATCACATATAAAAAACCCAAACAAATGCATTGTGGGCTTCGAACCTGGTACTCTTAAATGACAGTTTGCCATGCTTACCACATAGCAGCTGAAATTCTTTGGTCATAAAGTTAGCGATGTATATTGCGTGCAGTGAAAAATACATCCAGCCAATTATCAAAAATTATTTTTATGGAAAATCCACTACTTAAATTATAGACTAGAAGAACATAGAAGGATATTATCTTATTTTTATACCATTCTTGAAGTATAGCAATAAAACAAGACTCTAAATTGATTGATTCCATATAGACTTTTGTTTTTTGACTCATGGGCAGGAAAGATTGATCTAAAATGGTTTGTTTATGTACCTTGAAGTACACTAAACTTGGATATCTTCTTACACATTTGACATTTTTAATTAAAATGTTTTTGTGTTAAGGATACATGTAACATCTCACCAGTGTTTTAAAGCATACAATATTCAAAAGATCTGTTTGTTTCTCCATGCTCTGTATTTTTATCTTATTCATCTTTTGTGTAGATTATATATATATATATATATATATATATATATATATATATATATATATATATTGTAAGGTTGGCTGTGATGGTTTGCTGACTCACAGCTGCTTGTCTATGGGAATCAATTTTAAAATATATAATTCAGGTCTGATACAGACAAAATGTTTTTAAATGAATATTTAACAAATATGTGATTAGAACAATCAAATTAAAAATAAACAAAGACTAATTATTCAGTTGTAAGGAAAATGACCAGGCAATGTAGGCACTATATCATATACTTATGAAATGTATAGCATGAAAATGAATCAAATGGTGTTACTTGTGTATGTCAACAAGTGGGAGTTAGGTGTTGACAAGATGTGTACATTACCTTTAGGAAATGAAAATACCTTATAGTGGAAATGATGTTCAAAGTTTTCTTTCCTTTACAGACTGTCACAGTCCTTTGTCAGCTTGTAAGTCACTGAATAATCAAACAGTACTTTCTTAACTGCTCACGTTATAGTTTATTTCAGTGAAATCTAATGACTGAATTGGACATTATTAAAAACTTCTAGACAGGAAGAACATAGGGTGAAACCCTGCAGTAATAGGCTTTTTTTGTACCACAGATTTGGATAAAGCATATTTGTGGCATGGCTCTCAAAAGTTTTCAATATTATGACTCCAAATTATTAAAATACCTCAAAGTTTTTTGGCCAGATTAACAATAGTTTGATTTTATAATTGTGCGCAGTGTCTTGTATTCTTAAGGGAAAATTATCTGATCACAGATTTGCTCCTTGACAAACTGATAAATGTTAAACTAACTACCATCAACCATCAACAATAGATCCATTAAGTTGTCTTTATGTTTGTCTTCAGTGCAGCCTGTGTAAAGTGTTACTCGATCCAGGATAAAAAATAGCATCAAATGTTTGCTCAGTCATCATGCATACAGTACCAAAACAAGTTGGTGGTCTACAATAGTTTCACACCTGCATTTAATAATGAATTAAATTAGGTACATATTTAATGGAGAATAAAAGATAGCCAATGCCTGCTCAATCTACCATCACACCCATGAACTAATGATGCTGTTCTGGAAATACGTTTATCACCCAATTGTCAGGAGCAGGTGTTTGGTCATTGTCATCATATGGATATGCTCCATCCAATTTTGTACAAGATCACTATAAATGAATCTTAGATCTGTATTATTCGGCACAACCTTGTTGGGAGAACCTCCAAAATAAAGAGCTCTCAACATAACTAAAAGGAGCTAATTCTAACAGTAAGTCTATGTGATAGGTACATTGTTTTTGCCATTTTTGCTGTGAGCTTATTATGATTTGTGCTTAGCCTAATTAGTATAAATAGTATTTTGCTATATAGTGCAAGTATTACGTGGAATACAGTACTGACCTAATGATCAAAAACTTCTGCATTACCATGATTTTCATGCTACTCCACTTGTGTTGTATGTCTTTTTTCAGAGGAAAAGAATGCTTGGACATAGATTGTTCCAGAAAGCAAACAAAAGCAGGAGCTTCTACACAGTGTATGGAAAAATAGATTTATTTCATTGTGATCAAACAGTAAACAGAATTTCATTCCTAAAGTACAGAAAAAGCTTGAATTATCTCAGACATAGACACAAAGTTTTAAGAACGTTCAGCACATCACAAACATTGAGTCAAAGCTCCAGCTTGAAGTTGAGATTAATTGTGGATTTTCACACACATAAGCAAGTATTAAGCCAAAGAACACACAGGGAAATTCTGGATCATCTCAGTAATGGACAAGAAATAGGCATGATCCTTTACCACAGGTATGCTGGACTCTATTCAAATTTTTGTTCAAGATTATGAAACAGAAACCAGATTTTTATGATAAGCTAATTTACTTGAACCTGGAAATAAATATTAAAAACATTACCTTTAGATATTAATGATGACTGCAATAGCTTTGCCATTTTTATTTTTCATGGATACATTCTATACATCTTCTTAATATTAAATGCTAAGCACAGGTAAGTTAGAACAAAACAGTCTATGCTTTGGTGCCAGTATGACAGTGGAGGTTGTTTTAGGTCTGTTCTGTATAGCAGGAAGGAAAGCAAGACTGAGGAGACAGATAATTGAATTAAAGAATGAAGCTGCAAGTTGAGGATCCATAGACTTCAGATTTAAGGATTCAAAACTTACATACTTCATGATTGTTCCTGCATGCCTCTTTTAGTGACTTTCAATAAAGATTACGTATGGATATAAATAAAAATTTAATAGATAGAAAAAGACATATTAAAGTATGCTGCTATAATGGCATAGCTTCTATATGAACACTTTAGCATAAATTGCCTAACACTACTTTACTGGCTTAATGAAGTTAAAGTGGATGAAATTTTGGGCTCAGACCGCCACCACACAGAGAGGACTTAGACACCTAAAGCACTCTCTGTCTAGCCCAAAATGTAGATGACCTGCAGCAAGCAAGCAAACAAATAAGGAATAAAAACACTCAATAACTTGTGTTGCACAAAGAAGTTGTGTTTCGATCTTTTCTGCACGCGAACAAAAGTCTTGAAATGTTGGTATTCAGAGTAAATCCCACTGGAATAATGAAGTATCTCAAGAGTGTCCCATCTTCAGAGAACCCATATGAAGTGGAGTGCCTGTTGTATGCAGACCTCTGTACCAGTCTGTGCACCCACAAGACCTGATAAAAAGTTGGAAAGTAGAACTAGGCTGTAAAATGTCCTATGTTGATGTGCAAAATGACTGAAGTTAGTACATAATTCCAAACTTCAAATCCTACATCTCAGGTGGATGACCTTTTTCCTATCAAGGACACAAATCTGACTGTCTGACAGTTTAGTTTTAAATTCTGCCTAGTTAAGGGCAACCCACCAGAAATAAGGAACAGTGTTCCCAAATGATACCCTCTCAGTTGTCTATATTCTCTGTCGCCTTGTTGCATGGACAGAGCACTGGTCTAGCACATTTTGTAGGAAGACACTTATGCAAAAGAGGTATGCTTGGAGAATGTGTGTAATGCCAAACTCTGCTACTAAACAAGTGTCACTGATCAGAACCTGAGAGAGCTGAAGTAAGTTTGGGTTTCTGCAACCTGGTTGTCTAACCTTCATTTCCCCTACCAGGTGGAATGCATTAGATACATTGAGAAATGATGATTAAAATGGAGCCATGACGAAGGCATTATGTGTGAAACTAAGCAAGACTAGTACAAATATTTGTAGAACATTTTTATCAATTGGCAGTGTGACATCTCTATGTGGTAAATGTTTATGAAGTGTTTGCAGAATGTTTTGAATAAGAAAGGAATTTGTTGGATCAGAAATGTTGTTTAATTGATGCACATAACCAGTACTCAAGGCATATGCCAAATTATATAGATTGTGCACAACTTTTGTCAACTTTGGTACTTGAAACAGGAAAAGTGCTGTGGATTTTTAAAGCAGATGAGAAATCAATGTGGTTTTTAGAACTGTGCCTATAATCCTCAACTGAAGGAGGAGGAGGAGTACTTTAACTAACAAGGACAATATTACTTCCAGCTTTTTAATATCAGTAGTCTTGGGACCTGTTCTGGAATTTCATCTGCATACGATAAATCTTTGTACATGTTGGTGAGAAATAGCGTCAGCTAAATTGTTTTAAAGGCCAGGGACATGACGATCACCGAACAAAATATTGAAGTGTAGGCAGTCCAGGACCAGGTGACAAAGTAAACACATAATGTCAGAGTCCCTGCAGATTTACTTATTGATGATATCAGCAAGGGCTATGCTATCAGTATAGATATACCGTAAATACAATTGCTGGCAAGCGAAGGTTCCCATATGTGAATAGCAATAACAACAGGGTAGAATTCACTTGATGCTGTTTCCTTTCCACTCCTCATTCCAAATCCCATGAAACCATCTAGAGCCTAAAACAGCCCAGTAGCCCACAATACTGGCAGTGTCAGTAAACACAATGTGCGTGTCGGAGTTTACCAGCGGTCAGGTAAGAAACGTGAGCGACCACTGAAATGTTGAATAAACTGGTTCCACATAACCATACTTCTTTAAATATGTGAGACTGATGAGGTGAAGACAGAATACTCGTCCTGGAAAAATCAGTCATCACAAGCACAACTGAGTGAACCAATGATGGACTGAAGATAATGAAGCAATATATCTGGTTTCTGCAGGCAAATGTTTATTAGTTTATTACATGTAACAGGTTTATTCACAGGAAGATGCACTTCCATTAGTTCTGCATCCAGTTCATAACCTAAACCAAAAAAAACTCATCAGAGAGCGGTGGACAGGATTTAGCATCTGCCTTAGGAGTATTGAAAAAGTGGCGAATGATACGGCAAGTACCAAGAGCCTAAAATTGAAAAATGCCTAGAATATTTCTAATGGTCATGATGGTAATATCTTTTAGACCTAAATTACTTTTTCATGACTATGTGCGCTTACCATTACATGAGACTGTGGATATGCACAATATCATAAATAGTAATTTAAATGGTGTTATGTTTTTGATATTAGCTAATTAGGGAAGGGGTCACGCACATGTTTTCCAAAAGTTTCTTAGCTTGAAATACATGGTTTTTCATTTACTGTATAAACACAGATAATGACCATGAAAATATTACAAACAATGAAATTTGAGCAAAAACAATCTTCACTTTCTTGGATTAATAATCGACGAGTTAAACATAGTATGTGGCTTGCTTGCCAAGATGGTCTCAAGTCATGGGTGATAGAGGCTGTGACGTATATCAGGAATAAAAAGGCAAAAAGGGTAAAAATGGTATAATGACACTACTACTGCCCTTCCAGAATCTGTTGTTTTACCTTTGTAGTGATATGTGGCTGTTACGTGTGTGGATGTACTTAAAATTTTCAACTGGTTATAACATGGCAGTGCTGACTGACTGGTAATATTTGTAGCAGCTCACAAAGTACTGGTACCCATTAGCATATTCCCCATCATTGCCGAAGTTGACATCTTTATCGCAGGTGATATGGGTTAGTAACCCTGTGTTTCATCTGTTGTAGTGTGGTTACAATGCTGGCCAGTTTGTTATCTGGTTTCTGTCACATCTCCAGTAATGGAACAAATAGTCTGTGCTTCAAGGGATGAAGAGGGGTTAGGGAATGCAGCTATGGAAGGTATTCTGTGTCGTTTATTTATGCTGTCCACCACCAGCTGTAGCCCTTTTGAGACTTTTCTTCATGTAGGCATTCTGAAAGATATAACAGAAGAAAGCAGCATTTATGTGATGTTTGAATGGGAGGTGAATTTGTAATATGGTTTTCAGATTGTATGAGTTTAGTTAATTGACACATTCGAAAATTGTCACTTTAATGTAAGCTTTTTTGTATGAAGGAATGTTAAATATATGTAAATTATGTTGATCCACTATGAACTATTTCAGTTGTAAGCAAAAATACAAGCTCCTTTAAATACCTTCTTAAAAGCTACAAAACAAAGGCATCTGACATATATGCCTTTAAAAAGTTCCTACAAATGAAGCTGACCTCTCATCAAGTATGACCACTGTTAGTAAAATAGAGAAACCTTAAAGTGACCTCTGAAAAACTGCTGAAGCGAATTTAATAAAATGTAATAGAAAGCATCATTGTTTAATGGCTTTTCAGTATGTGCAAATTATGTCAGTCAAATCTACCTGAATATACAATGCTGACACAAAAATATAACAACTTTTTAATGACTTCTATCAACACAAAATGACCAAATTTAACAGAAAGCATTGTAGCATGAAGGCCTTTTAAGCACAAATGGTGTTAATTCACTATCACTATGGACACTGTTATTAGCAAAGAAAACCCTCCAATAACTTTTTCTTAAAATCTGCCTGAGATTCAGCCAACTATGTCAGCATTCTGGCTAAATGTTAAGTTTTAGTTTGTACAGATCATGACTCTCTGCCAACATATAATGAAAAAAACTAAAACTAAAAAACCAGGCTTAAAATGACTCTTCTAAAACAGACTGCTTAAAAAAATTTTGCAGCAAGTATGCTGGTATGAAGGTCTTTCAGTTGAAAGATAAATAATTTTACACTGTTTAATGTGGAAGTTATTACATATTTGCAAATGATACAGATCTGCATTTTGGTATCACTTGACATTTACTAAAATGAAAACTTTAAATGTCAGAAAGTGTCATACTAACTCAGATGTCTTGGCCAATTGCTCTTGGATTTGCATATACGTGACACTCAGAAAGGTCAAATTTACAAAATTTGATCAGGAGGATTTTATTTACACAGTTGTTAATTCACTTGGCCTGACTCCAAGTAAGCTTATTGTATGGACATTTTTCTTCCTTGTGTGTCCATTGTTTGTCTGTGAACACTTGCTTGTGAATTCCTTATAGCCATAATTTTGTTTAAAAAAAGAATCAGTATACAAATGCATCTCATCAAAATCTTGAACGAGTTTGATTATTACAGTCATTCACACATATTATTGAGTTAATCTATCATCTAACTGACTGAGCTGATTGACTGAGTGAACATTTTTGCTGCCTTATATTTTTCACTAGAATTTGATCAGAGCTGGTATGTTCATGTTTATCATTAAGATCTGTGATGAGTTCGATCATTAAAGATATCCTTGCATATTAAATGAGGCGATCTGGCATCTGATGGACTGAGCTTGTGAACACTGTAGAGGTTATAGTTCTAATTAGATTTTAATCAGAATTTTATAGTATTCACACACCCTCCCATTTGTTTGTACCGCCCTACCGATTTTGAAAATGAAAAGGATGTAAAAATGGACAATACTTCATCACTAAATTCATCAAATTATAATTTATAACCTGATTATTGTCATGTGGTTCCTTAATACTGTCAACTTTTTGGCATTTCAAACCAAATGGAAGCTCTCAATGAAAACAAGCAGACAGACTGCTCACTATCCTATTCTGGTTTCTAGAACACTATTTCAGTTAAAACTGTATTGTCTGAGTTCAATATTTGTTATTTCCAGTTTTAATAAATTGAACAAATAAAAAGGAAGAACTCTTACATACATGTATTCAAATAGATGTAACTCAAGATTTTATGGAATTATTGAGATTATCAAAAGATGGTGAACAACATTACATTCGCAGCTTGAAAACATAAACTTGCCAACACAAATATGGCAGCCTTATTACTTAAAAACTCCCATTTGATATGAAATGTCAACAAGTTGACAGTGTTTGGGCCCCCTGTCAACAATCAGGTTAGAAGTTATAAATTAATGTATGGAATGATTAAATTTTGTGCAATTTTTATATCCTTGACACCGTCTGTTTATAAAACTGGTGTTGGGTTACAAGCAATTGTGAGGGTTACAAGCAAGTACTATGCGGACTCAGATCACAGTTATTTTTTTCTATGTAGTCTCTATATTTGTTTCTCAGTACTGAACTTTCCACTCTATCTAAATCTTTCTAAATCACATGTTAATGTAAAGTGCCTTCAAAGATGAACTCGCAATGAAATTCTTGTCATAGATTAGCTTGCATTTTTGAGAGGCTGGACTGTAAACAAAACAATATGCACAATGGGTCAGATTTCACTGCCAGATCAGCATCAGTGCCTTATTACTCACTGTGCGATGTTGCCAAAATAAACACAGACAAGCACGACACCATAATGCTCATATTCTAAAAAATAAACAATTACCTTTAAATCAATACCAAGAATGCTTAATTCTAACTCTGGTATCACCGACAGAATGGGAGACAAACATTGTTTTAAAATAAACTGGACTGCATTTGTGTGTACTGAACCAAAAGTGAGAATTGTGGCTGGAGTTCACAGCATCAAGATCTTGGATGGGTTTGATTTTGAGTAATTTCAATACAAATAAACGAGGTTATCTTGCATCTGATTAGCTGAGTTTATGAACACTCTAGAGGTTATATTTATGATAATATGTCCACCAGATTTGGAATATAGACTTATATCATCAAGATCTCAGATGGGTTAGATTACGTGCAACAGCCACAAGTATTTATGAGGTGATATTGCTTCTGATTGTCAGAGATGTCTGAAAAGCTCTGGATCAGATTTGGTAAGTAAACTTATATTATCAAACTCTTGTGTGACTTTAGGTATGAGCAACATCCATGCATGTTGATGAGACATTCTTACCTTTAAATGGCAGAGTTTGATAACACTATATGGACCATAGTTCTGATCAGATTTGGTTTGCATATTTATATGATCTAGACATTGGATGAGCTTGATTATGAGTGACATCCATGCATATTTATGAGTTGATCATGGGGTGCAGGTATGTAAGGTTGTATCATCAAGATCTCAGACGAGTCAAATTATGAGTGAGAGCCACACATATTAATTAGGATCCAAACTGATCAGTTGGTGGGTATCCAATCTGCAACCTTCAGATCATGAGTCCAAAGCCTTCAAGACTAAGCCACTGCAGCTTCCATGGTGGGGATCTCAATGGTTTAAAAGTTATGACTCCAGGGCATGTCCCCAGTGTAATAAGGACAGATCCAATTACGCATTCTGACTGCACATATTAACTCCTTTGTATAATGCCAGATGAGTATATGTACTTTAAGGGTGGGGCAATGGACAGTTTCTTAGTGATTAAGCAGAGTCTAGTCCCTAAGGCATGGAGAGATCCCAGGTAGAATACTGGTTTTATAAATGACTTGTTCTTTTAATGCCAAAAGAGTAGTAATATATCAGAGATCCTAAAGTGTTTTTGCTTGACATGTCCATTAGATCAAAGGTTTGACTCACACATACTCTAGGAGTTATCAAATTTCATTATATCAACTTGCCATTGACTTGTTTATTCATTAAGCTGCTAAATAAGCACCTTAAAGAAGTAAAACTGAAAGGTCACTAGGTCTAGTTTAAAGATTGTTTCTTTCTTGGATAATCAATAAAGATGTTGGCAGCTAAGCTTAATTCAGATGTGACTATTTCTAGTTTGTACATTGTTTCTTTCTCAGACTGTGAATAGATTTGACAAGCCTTGTTTGGTCATTGTTTTCCCAATTTTTTTAAACACTCAATAGACTCAGAACACAAGACAAAAAAGTGACAGTGTATCTCCTCTAGACCTATGAAAAAACAACCTATGACTGAATAATTGCCCAGTGTCTATACTACAGACAGTACATCAGTCAACAATGTGTTTTGTATCATATTGTGTCAGCAAAAAGATACCTTTAGAACAAAATATGTGATGCCTCAGCCAGAAATAAAAGAAATAATCTAGTAACAACTAAATGTTATTATCATATTCCAAGATTTATTTGGAGATCTGATCAAATGCTACTTCACCCTCTGACTTTACTGGAAATGCTGATCAATTATGTGCTATGTATTTTCAAGGTAGTATGGTAGTAAGTCAGCTTGTTGTCAATTAATAATTCATATTTAGCCATACTGGTTATAGATTAGAAGAGCTTATGGGATAACCTGATGACCATTGCCCAATCTCTGTCCATTAGCACAAGTTTGTTGTTGCCACTCCTATTAAACAACTTGCAAGATTGCATGAAACTTTGCAAACATTCTGATATCCAATTTGGCTGCCACAGCACTACTCTTGAACATATTATTATCACTACTGATCTTGAATGTTGGTGATATCAACATGGGGTTTTCACTGAAAGATTTTCTGCTTTGTTGGTGCAAAATTTAAATGGTGCTGATCTAACATCTAATATGGTTGCTATGGCCTCACTAACTAAATAATGTTAACACTACTTCTGCCTGGCTGTACATTTTCCGAGGTTATACTTGGAATTTTTAACTAAAACCTTGGACATTCGAGGTTTATCCATGGTTTTCCTAGGAAAACCTAGGAAACCTTGGACAATGCTGATATTTTGTCCAAGGTTTTATAAGCAAACCTCAGACATTATCTCATACATTAAAAAAACTAGGAAATACCTTGGACAAAGCCTTGGACATGAGAACTTAGTTTATTTTTGCCTCAGAAAAACCTCAAATAAGAACTTATGTCATTATTTAGCTTGGAAATGTAGACTTAGAAAATATTTAGCTAGGAAATGGACTTGGTCTGTTTTAATTGTGCACTTAGAGATTTCTATATATTTATTCAGAACATATTTTTACAGTTTCTTAAAATGAATAATGTTTGTCATCAGCAAAACAACTAACAAATCTAGGATTTGAATAAAAAAATTGACTTAATTTTGATTGATTGATGTGGGTTTTACAGTGTACCATCTCAGTTCAGGCAACATAGTGCCAAACAGGATCACATATTTTGGTTTCACATCTTATTTACATGGAGATAAAAATATGAGATAAGAACCAAAACCTATATTCATGCTGGAATCCCCCAGGTAGAAAATTTTTTAGCATTCATATACTTTAAATCACTTCCTACAATCATGTTACTGTAACACAGTGGTCCCAATTCTAATGCCCTGTAACCACACAGGACAACTGTAAAAATATATTTTCTAACAATCGAATCTAAAGTAAAATCTTCAGTGCTTAAAGGGTCACATGACATTTTACTTAAAATTTGTGTTTGTGTGTTAGTTAAAGGAATAATAATGTAAAGTACCAGTTTAGAAGGATAATAAACTATTACAGTATTAGTGTAAAAATGTTTTCTGAAAAATTGCATGGTACTGTTTATTTGTCACATTAGTTACAAGAAAAATAATTATAAATATACAACTGAGTCTGAAAAAAATTGCATGGATGAATGGCATGGCACTATTTTTAATTATCATTTTTTATGCCAACTGATAATAAGCACAGTTACATTGAAGTTTAATCCCTTTCAAAATGATTTGGGAAGAATGCAGCAAACACTTGATTCTGTTTTCTGACAACAAAAGCACATATAATCCATTTGAGGATTTTAAAAATATTAAACTTTACAAAGAAAGTTGGCTTCTGATGTTTAAATAAAATGAAAAATGACCTCCAAAGTTATTGATGACATAAATTTGAACAATGTTTTCACTCTAAGTTTAAACCAGTGTAAGATTGCAGCAGTTACTTCATATACAATTCAAGTATTCATGAAATATAGACAAACAAGGTACTGTAAAAGACATTTTCGAAGTAAAAAGGCAACATTTGTAATCCTCATTTAAGTTTTGCAAAGCCACATCTATCCTTTCAGTGATCAAGTAAACATGTATGTCAATAGTTAAGTTGTTTGTCAATAGCTAAGTCATGAATGGTAAGGGATCAATTAAAAAATGCAAGCTTGTGTTAATGTACTTGTAGTTGAAAAATATTTAACTTATACACCTAAATTCTAACACCTGAAGATGAACTATTCTCTCTACATTTTCTTTGGACACAAATAGTTTTCCAACTGCAAATACATGGCAAGTTTATCTGTGGAGGAGGTATCTTGGAACTTCAACAGGTACTTCTCCAATGGATTTCTTTTCTTCAAATGAAATTAAAAATGAATTCTGCTTCTTGACCTTGCTTGTCTTAAAAAGACTGATAATGTCAGTGCTTTGTTAAAGCCTCCTTTGTTTGTATGTTTTTGAGACCACCCCCACCCCACCCCATGTGTAATTTCTTTTGCATTGGTTTTAAAATAAGGGATATATATATATATATATATATATATATATATATATATATATATATATATAAGCACTTCAAGTTATGTTGGGAATTTTTATTTTTATTTTTAATATTTTTATTTTTTATTTTTAACCTGATGAAAACGTGCTAGGGTCAGCAGCATAAATGGGGACGGTCGACCGGGAACTGTTTTTGTGTGCCTGATATGGCACTTTCGGTCTGCGACAATCTGAATTTGGGAGACAGTTTTATCTTATGAAAAAAACATTGAGATAATTGAAGGACCCCACGTAATACTCATAGCAGGTGCATATCTACTTAATGCTTTTAAATTTAAAAAAATATTGAGAAGTTGTGGAAAGTTCTATGAAACATTTCTTTCGCCTTCTTCCATTGGTTGCAGAGCATGGAATTATCCAATCACAGCAGCCGATTCATCAATCAATCTTGTACATGCCATACTAATATATTTTTTTCGAAAGTGGTATGTTGAAAGTAAACTGGTCTGTGAAAACTTGCATTATAAAGGAGTATATTCATCAATCACCATGTCTGCATTATTTATATGATAATCGTGTTACCGGAAATGTTCTTAGCCACCTAAACATTGTTTAGCCGAGAAAGGCAATCAAAGATTACAAAATCGGCGATTTGGTGTCGGCAAGGTTACCGTGTTTTGGGATTACAGAAGGAATTATTGGAAGGATTGGGGGTATGTTTGTTTCTTATTTATTATATTACATTAAATTTTATAAAGATGCGAACGTTTATTAGCTCTCGTTTCATAGCAGAGGCACTTTATTCCGATGTAAACTAATGACTAATGTGTACACTCACCGAATAACACATGTTAAGTGTTAATTGGGAGGTATTTGTTTACCCCAGAATCAAGTGCATGTGAAACATGTATAGCATTCAGTAAACCTTATTGTTTTCATCTAATTTTATCTTTGTATGATTCAGTTGTAAATCTTTGGAAGTAAATTACAAGAATATAGTACATTTTAATGATAATAATTATTTAAGTATGCCCGATTTGAATCACAGGCAAAATTCGCACATTTCAGAGCCGGTAACTTCAATTTGGTGTAATGCAGAATAGTCAATGATGGTTTGATGGATAGAAAAATATCACAGGAGTAAAACAAGCCATAGAATATGGTCGTATGCCTTTAAAGGCGGAAATAGCAGAAGGAAATCTAAGGTGATTGGTGGAACAAAGTATTTGGAAGTTACTGACCTTGTCTCTTATATAGTATGATAGAGAGGGTCCAATGTCAGAACGGGTCATGGGGGTAATGTGAGGCATTTTTGTCACTCTGCATGATATTTTCCCTTCAGATTATTGTTTTCTTCTCAACATCAAGCTCGCATCGAGCACCTGTGATTTAAATAGTGTAAAGCAAACTGATCCATTAACATTAGTTGAATTTAGAAGAAAAGAATTAATGATGGTTTTAAATATATATTCTTATTATGAAACATGAAAACGAAGTCACATTTTAAAATTGTTGAAAAAACAATAAAATCTAAAAAATATTTAATGACTCAAACATGGATCTTAAAACAGGTTTATGAAGAGCCTTAAAGACATGTAAGAATAGAACAAAACATCCATGCATATAGGTTGTTAGGCAGCAAGAAAATCTACAAAGCAACCAATGAGATTAATTATTGCTTCAGTATATCCATGAAAAGCTAAATTACTTTATTCATTTTCTTTATGTACAGTATTTTATAATTTAAATAATTGTACTGGCCTGCCATATTATCATGTGTTTGTCCGAAATTGCAGCTGCATTCTACTTTTAGATACCAGGTAGTGATTCGTGACATCACATGATGGTCACTGTTAAACAACTTTACAGACCTTGCAAACCTTTATAGTATATGCCCTTGATTTTGGGTGTAAATTTGTGTACCATATTAAAATGATTAATGCTCATGCATGTCATATGTTGATGATATTAAATAGTACTTAAATTGGATTTCTTTTGTTTGTCTAATTGAAAAGGAAACACGGCATCCATGATACCGATCTCATGCTTTATTTTACCTGTTGCATACAAATTTGCAAAAATGCAAGCATCAGTGATCTCTTAACTTTATAATGAATGTTGTGTTACATCATTAAAATTATTATTTTTATTTTTAAAGGCCAACATGCCTAACCGCATTTTTTTTTTCAGCAATAAACATGGGTATATGTATTCTTTCCCAAGTAATCCCCATCACTAGCAAATGGCATGGAATCTATTGCATATTATTTGAAAAGTTTGCCTTTTTTTTTTTTTAATTTAGGGTTGAAACAAGATGCAAATCCACGATCACCAAAACCACCAAAAACAGCTAAGACAATAGCAACAAAATAGACCACCAAGATGGCAACACCAAAACAGACTAAGACGGTAACACCAAAGAAGTCCAAAGTAAAATAAATATGCAGCAATTTCAAACTTTCTAAAGACTTTATAAGCAACAAGCATTGTGTCATATCTTTATGGGTTGATTACAGTACAGTGAAATAATAAGACGGTAATTCTGAATAATTTTAATAATATCTTTAAAGGTATGCATCGGGATCTTATAATTTTATTGATTGAATACATTAGTTTGAACTTGTAAGTGATTGAGCCAGGAACAGAATATAATCTTGACTCTATTTGTTATCAACAATTTAGAATAATGGTTCCAAATTCAAAGAACAGTCCATTGTAGAAATATAGCTTTTAAAGGGTTAATACCTTGTTTTCAGAACTAAATTCCAAAAACATAATTTGTAAATTTAAGGCTGTCAATAACAGTTATGTTATATGTGTACTATCTGTTTTATTAATTCATCACATTTTATATTTTCAATCAATATTTTTTGTTTGTTGCAGGACTGATCCAAAAGAAATGGCAGAGTATCAAAGAGGTGATGATAAACAAGAAAATCAGTGAAGTGCTAAAACCATCAAGAAACCAGGATATAAATAGACGGATGTTCAAAATTTAGTGGACAATTTGGCACTGAAGGAACCTTATGGGCATTCTTGATATTTGGACCTTTTTAAAATTTTATTTGTATGTGTTCAACAAATTAAAAATAAAATGTATTCTTATATTCTGTAATATTTGCTTCAATTCTTGGTGTGATGTTTTTTGCCAGGAAGGTGTCCGAGGAATCCTCAGACAATATGTCCTAGGAATTCTCGGATGATGTGTCCTAGGAAACCTCGGACAGTATGTCAGAGGAATCCTTGGACAATGTGTCCTAGGAAACCTCGGACAATATGTCCTAGGAGTCCTCAGACGATATATGTCCAAGGAATTCTCAGAATGCTTGTAAACCTCGGACAATATGTCCGATGATTCCTAGGAAACCTTGGAGTATTGGTTACAAAAGACCTTGGAAGTCCGAGGTCAACCTCGGACATTAAGAATAAAAACCTTGGACATTGGTATAAAAAAATTTTGTCCTTGGACTATTACCTCAGAAAATCAGCAACCAATACTCCGAGGTTTTTCCTAGGAAAATCTGTCCAAGATTTCCTAGGAAACCTCGGAATATGTACAGCCGTTTGAACAGAAAGTCATATTGGTATGGGATTTTAACCAAAACACCTTATAAAATCTCAAGCTGGTCCTAAACAAAAATTGTGCCAATCTGATATCCAATATGGCCACTATATTGGCCATATTGAAAATCTTATGCTGTAACTCCAAAATGAAAAGTCAGATCAACATTACTGGTTAGTTTTAGACCAGAAAACTTCTTATGCTTTTAGTTGGTCCTATATGAATATGGTGCTAATCTGACATCCAATATGGCAGCCACCTTGAAATTCTTGTTATTGCTATTTCTAAATTAAAGTCAACATGACATTTTCATCTGAAGGCTAATTATGAAACCTGACTGGTCCTGAATGAAAATCATGCCTCTTGAATCTCAGATATGACTGCAACACTGACATATTGAGAATCACTTTGCTAATTCTCCTGAATGGATGGTCATATCAACAAGGGGTTTCACCAATGGTGTGTAGTTTCTCCAAAATAAAAATGTTGCCAATCTTAGCAGTATGCCACAGTGAAAATGATATTACTCCAGAATATCATAGATGGTTTCAATACTCAGCAGTTACAATAAAGCAGTGGTCTTATTTTGAACTTTTAACACCATAGAGCATCAGTCCTTTGATGGACTCTTGTTAAAAAGCAGTAGCATGGAATAAAATACTGTTGTTGGGTGAAATTCTGTAGTATAGTTTTCTGAAAGAAAAATGATTTATATACACAATTAGTTTGAGAGAAAGGATAATACAAATACTAAAGCAGCAGCTGAAAATGGCAAACTTTCTGGTACTGGGTACATTTTAATAATTAGGTATATGAATGTTTCCTTTTTGGTCAGAACTTGTTATATCATCATTGAATGTTTTCATATTGGATTTCACAAATATATGGCACCTTGTTAATATTCAGGGCAAAATGTGAAGCAAGAACCATTAGAATTCCATATCTTTTGATATGGTCTAGCAAAGAAGATAAATGACACCAACATTAATGGACACTAGCAACTATGTGCTCCAAGATGAATTTGCATTCACAAGCTGACATATGTCACCTACCTAGGTGAGCACGATCAGGCTCAATTGGGTCTCCTGTTAGCATGCAAGATGGACAAAAATAGTATCATGAAACAAATTGTAACATATTTATATTTAATAATGATTAAAATCAAAGTAGTGTATAATTCAAGAGAATAATACAATCATCACTCTGTGCCTACCATTATTGTTGGATTTTGGAAATCACTCACCACTGAGTTCTCACAGTACTTTTTTACCCTGACCAATTCACTACTTGTACCTAATTAAATAGAAGCCACATGTACTCTTCCACTTTTTCCAAAACTCACTTTAATACTTATACATTTCTTCTATGCAACGTTTGTGACTTTTCTTTTTTCCAGCTCTACATCTTCCATTTCATTCTACTAAGAAAACCTCATACAAAAGCTATACCATGACCTAACATTTCACTCATCTTCAACCAACACATGTAAACAATCATTCATTCATTGAACATTTTGTTATTCAGAAATGTTACTTAACATTTGACAGGAAATAATCAAACTGTTACCATTGATATGTATGTCTGCTGCATGCATGTGTGTTGCCTCAGTAGTAACCGATTAATCCACTTGTAAACAAGCACTGATATATGCCACAGTGGTTAAATAGTTGCTTGCAGTTTATGAAAACTAGCCCTTCGCAATGGAAAGATTAGCTCACTATCTCAATATAACAAACTTGTTCATTGATAATGGACATACATAACTAACTAATCAAAACAAGAGTTAAGAAATGGTGTCTCTTGATGGCAAATACATCCTATACATAATATGTATTGTTGCTATATTAACATAATGGGTTTTCAGGAATTTGTACCACCTGACAGTTAATAAATGTGATTGTTTTCTGGTTTTTCAGAAAACACAATTCATGATTTTAGATTTTGGAGTGCTAGAATTGATTCTTTGTTTATTTTGTCAGAAACTGAGGTATAATTAGACTGACCAGTGTGGACAAAATAGTCATGTGATTCACAGGTCACTGCATCCAAAGAAAGGATGAGCTCTACATTCATTTTGGATAAGGAAAGAAATAGATTTCTTTTTGAACTAGTACAACAAAATGACCCATGAAACTTTTGCAAATACATGTAACTATGTGTGCAACTTTGATCTGTTACTTTGTATTAAAGAATGGCAGATTTTGTTTTGTTGAATTCTTATGAAATGGGTGTTCTTACTGGTTTTGTAGAAGCAATGGGGATAAAAAAAGTTACACAGACAAAAAGATGTTCTAGCTATTAATATATGTATAGTGTTTGATACATAGGTAAATTATCAGTAAATAATAATAAAATTGCCATATTGTCAAAGGATTAGATCCAGCAGCATCAGCATACAAACCTAATTGAAATCTCAGGTTTAAATAATTTAATGTAGTGAACATATTTTAGGCTTTTCATATCACACATTTGATAATCAAGCTTCAGTAAAATTAGATTTGAAAGGATCAGAATGTCCTCATGAATGTATTGTGAACATTATTTTCTAGTAAAGAAATGAATATTTGAACAAATTTTGTAAGAAGTCTTGTAATTACTCATGCAAAGTCTACAATGGTAAAATAGCATTAGATAGACATTTAGTTTTATTGTATTATTTGAGCTACAGTTTTTACAGATATTTCCATCTTACTATGCTTATAAATAATACCTGAACAGTTTTATTTGCCTCAGTCAGTCAAATAGCCATTAATGTTGAGCCCTGTATATCAAGAGTTGTCCTTGCACAGGAAAGCATATGTGGTATTTGTGGAAATAAATGGAAACTTGCTCAGTTTCAGCACAATATTGCATCGCCAAAAGCAGAAAGATAAATCCCTTTAGACTGGGCACATGGATGCAGAAACTGGTTCAAAAAAATCTAAATTCCACAACAAATTATACCATTCAGAATTACCATACTCTCTTCAATGTCTAAAGTGAAATGGAAAAGTTCACTGAACAACTTGCTATGATTTGTACATATGACCTAAGACCTCTCAGGTTAAAAGTTACAAATTGTTAAGTTTCTTACCCAACATTTCTCATTCCATAATTTTTGTAGCCATCTAGATTAGTTAAGTTCTGCAATGTTCAATGAGTATTCTTGTTGACAAAGTGTCTTGCACCTGCCGTTTTTCAAAATAGGCACTTAAAATAAATTCCTTCCCTATGCTATATATGTAAAATACATTTGACAGGTTCATTAGATTGCACTAATATTCAAACACCATTACTCATATAAACACAGTTGTATATAATACCAGCCCTGGAAATTTCATATCAGAATTTTTACAGTCGAAAAACGTGTCAGGGTTTTAAATAATAAAGGGAGAAGTGGATGGTGTTGCTGATATTGGAAGAATTCCCCTCCCACTTAGCAGCTTAACATGCATGCATTTGTCTTTTAGGTAAATATGGGTCAGGTGATTCAGCTCATGAGCACTTGGGCATCTTGTTTGCAAGGACTTGTGAGTATGATAACAAAAACAAGTATGAATGGATTTTTATCAAATGTGGTTTGTGGACATATCTGAAAAATACTTTGAATTACACTAGTGTAATAGCTTAAATTTGGTTGTTTTCAACAACATCAAGTATAAATGGAGTTAACCAAATTTAACATGTGGGTATATGTTAATATGTGAGATGAGTTCATTTATCTATTAATGATGTCAAGTTCAAAATTAAAGGCCATAACAAAGAATTTTATGTTGCATTTGTCTTGTGAACAAGTTAATTAAGTCATATAAGAAAGTATTTTATTGAACAAATCTGGTGCAGAATGTTGAAATTTTAATGCTTTAGATCATTTCAATACTTATCAGGCACAAAGAATAATAGTACAGATTAGTATATTTATTGTGAATTCCTGAAAATTCTTTTCAGCCAGTAGAGTGTCAGTCCTTCTAAGAACTTGTTATTCTTGTATGATCAATTACCCATTACACCAACTATATATTAAATAAATGCAAAAAGTAGTTTTTCAACGGAAAACAAGCTTGTACTCAAACAGAATCTAATCTTCTGATGTTCGAGTACAGTTTGTCATAAAAGCTCATAACATCACACAAAGCAAAGATGTGCTGATCCTGTTAGACTTTTATAGAAATAATTTCAATCAGTTATCCAATATGGCCACTATTACTAAAACTAGAACAACCTTAAACAACTTCACAAAACTACTAAACAGAATTGATTTAATTTCAAAATGAAAACAGTCTAACTCAGGTATGAATGCCCTCCAGTTTTGTGCAAATAATACAAATCCACTATCCAGCATGGCTGCAGTTACCAAACAAAACCCACCTTCAGAAACATTTTCTCAAAAATCTAAGTATCAGTGTAAAATGAAACATCTTTGCATCAAGGCCTTTAAACTTTTCTACAAAACTTGCTATCTGCTTTCTTTTAGCTATGTTTATTATATGTATCTGACTAAAATGTAAATGAATTCAAGAAGATTTGACAGAAAGAATTCTGGCATAAAAATTTGCATTTCTTTTGCATTCTGCTACATAATATGACCATCGTTACTTGAAAAACCTTAAATCTTAAAAAGCATATCAAAACCTGCTTAATAGAATTTCACCAAATCAAACAAAACAAAAACTTTAAAATTGATATTAATTATGCTGATCTGCTGTCTAATATGGCAGCAGTTGATAACAATAGTAAAACCTGTGTATGACTTTTTTTAAAAACGGCTCAACAGAATTTGAAAACTTTGACAGTAAACATCCTATGTATGTACCAGCAGGCATTTTAGGTCTATACAGGTGATACAAAAATGCAATCCAATACAGCTATTACTTAAGGCATAAGTGACTTCTCAAAACCTATTCAGAAGAATTCAGCCATTTTGACAGAACATATTCTTGTGTTACAGTTTGTCACTTTTATACAAATGCTGCTAAACTTCCACCCAGTATAGCAGCTTAGTATAAGGTTGCAAATTGTTTGAGACAACTTATAAAAAGACAATTCAACAAAATTTGACCAGAATGTACAGAAAGAATCTTGTTTAAAGACCTTTCAATCTAATACAAATGAAGTTGATTTGTTGTCAAAGTTTCTGTTTGCATGTACACTGTATTTCCTATATCCCTTTTGACCTATGGGTCAAGGTCACAGTCACATACACTTGCATTAAGGTTATGGCTAAAGTTGTTTCATTTACTTATTCATTAAAACTGTCTTGAAAGAGCACTTGATTGGCCCTCCTTGTCCAGGCAGTAAACTATTGTACTACTTTTTCTGTAGATATGTAACTTGCATAGTTGGTGTATCTTTGGATGAACACTTTTCTTGCATCAAAAGTCACCTGCTTTTCAGGATTTCTTAAAAGTTGTTTAAACTGTAATGTCTGGGCTCTATTATACTACCTTTTCAGATTTTAAATCCAAGAGTACAGTAAAGGTTCAGCCTGAGATAGATGTGTGTTGCATATCAAACTGGGTCACTATGACCTACTTTATAATATTTTTAAAAAGTAATAAAAAGTGTTGATCCTTCATGTCTTTGCCATAATGCCTATACTATTAAATCCTGCTGAAAGTACTGTGTATATAGAGATGAATATGTATTGCATACCAAAGCTCGGTAGTTATAACTTTACTTTCAAGGACTTGCTAAAAATTGTTTAAAATTCATCCTTGGTTCTTTCCTCTCTTGGTACAAAACTTGCATTAATGGTTCATTTTAAGATGGACATGTATTGCATCCCAAAACAGGGTTACTATGGCCAAACTTTTCAATATTGATTCAAATGTTCTTAACAATTTTGTCGATCCTTTTTGTTTAGATTGTAACTCTTATACTGTTACACATATTGACATCAAATTTGCACATGGGATGAACACTTGCACATCAGAATAGATTGCTGTAACCTACTGATTAGGATTTATTAAAATCCTATCAGGACTCTGATTTCAATACCTTTTCACATGTTGCCACCTAACTCACGCTCAAGATGCATCTTAGGATGGGTGTGTGTTCCATAAAAAAATGAATCATTGTGATCTTACAGTACATGATTTATTAAAAAATATCTTTAATATTGTGTCCTTCTTTCCTGTCAGGTTTCAGTGTTTACTAGTATACACTACACCAGAGGCAACCCTAGAATAGCTGCCAGCAACTGGCACTCAAATTGAACCATGCAATTGGCACCCCTCCCCCTGATAACATCTCCTCAAATTTTGCACCCCATTTAACTTGGTGCCCTAGGCAACCACCTACTTCACCTATATGGATGGGCCACCCCTGCACTAAACCAAATAACATTAGGCTAATATGCTTTATATGTATCTTGATATGACCCCAGTGCACCAAAAAATGTCATAGTGACTTACTTTTCAAAATTCAATAAAACTTTAATGTAATTATGCCTGGGCTTGAACTGCAATACTTTTCTACCTATTGCTATCAAACCTCATCCAAGGGTTGTGGTGGGATGAAAGCATTCCACACATTGGGGCTAGGTTCCTGTGGCAACTTTTCCAGGAAAAGATTTTTCTTTACCTGGCTGTAAGGCCAAGTGAGTTTACTGTGTGGCCCTGCATCCATCATGCATTGTGTGTTCTGCATCATGCATCTATCAGCAATCACTATTTCATAATTTTCATGAACCACTGAGTCAGTATGACCAAATTTTCTGGAGAACATCCTGGCATGAAGGGCTTTAGTAAAGAACTTGTCCAAAACTACTCAACAGAATTTGTCCATTTATGACAGAGAATTCTGGCCTAGAGGGCTTTTAAACTGTTACAAATTATGCCTCTATCTGTTACCAGATATGGCCACCATGACTAACAAATTTTAAAACCTTAAAACACATTCTTTAAAAAGAAAACACTGGTTATAATCTGAACAAATATGTAAAAAAAACCATCCTGGCATAAGATCCTTTCAATGTGATATGAATGATGGCAATTTGAAATCAGATATGGCTGTCATTACTAAATACACACAACATTTAAATAATGATTTCTCCAAACCACTGATGTCAATCAACCATCAAATATGGTCAATGTTGCTAAAAATAAAAAAGTAAAACAATATCAAGTACTTTTTCTCAGAAACTGCTCAGCAAAAGCTGACCCAATTTGACAGAGTGCAGTATGTTATTAAGGGCTTCAGCACTGGTTACAAATAGTATCAACTTGCCATCATATACAACAATCATTACTAAAATGGAAATTTTTTTTAATGATTTCTCAGACAACAAACAGAATTTGACCATAATTTTACATCATGAATTCTGTTATGAAGGGCATTTATGTTTGTACAAATGATGCTAACTTGCATAAAAATATGGCAGGTGTTACTAAATCAGTAAAACTTATAATTTTTAGTAAATTGCAGCATAACAGAAATTCACCATATTTGACAGAAAGTGTCCTTGAACTTCTTTCAGACAGATATTATTGGTGATGTTCTGGTATCAAATACAGCTGCTGTTACTACAAGTAGAAAACATTTAAACAACATTATTTAAAATAAAACAGGGAACTGAGTTTGACCAACTTTGATGCAAAGCATCCAAGCATGGGTGCCTTTCTGTATGGGACAAATGATGCTGATGTACAGCTATATTTTCATAATGCATGCTCTAAACATCATTGGATATATTTCAACAGAAAACATCCTACTAACCTAGATGATTGGTCAATTACTCTTGCATTTAGCTATTAGGTGGATGTCTCCCACCCATGTGAGCGATCTCAGGCCCAGTTTGGCCTCATGGTTAGAAATTAGTGCAAATTCTGCAATCACAAATTTGTGAATAGAACCTGAATAGTCATGACACTTTCATTTGTTGATTTGATTTTGATGAATTTTGCCACTTATCAAAATATGACACAGTGGCACTGTGTTCCACTAACCATGTTCATTTGTTGGATAATACAGTGGATGAGCAGACAAGATGTTGCATTTCTTTACTGTTTTGTTTTGGGGTTTTTTAGATGATGATTAATATTTTATCATTTTCAGATCCAAAAGATTGTTCAATACAACAAAACAGTACCTGCTGTTATTAATTGATGTTTTGGGACTAGCTAATGGAATTAGGTATAATCCTGTATTTGAGAAAATGGGAAAAGTTACTCAAGAGCTGATAGGTCAGTAAATTTCTGATTCCTTTCTAATAGTACCCGTGAATTAGTTTGTCTAATTCTATGCATGTCAGATGAAGTATATTTTTCAATGAAGTTTATTTTTTGAATGCTTTCTTTCTGTCTGAGTTGTCATGAGAATTATACCAGTGTTATTATTCCCCTTCATAATCTATCATTTGATCAATCTGTCCATCAGTTTAGTTAATTTCTGAACAGATTTTGATACAGTTTGATTTTTGTTCTTTGCCAAGAGGTAGAATGTATAATGTTATGATGATGTCCAACCATCCATTTCTCTGTCCATCTATTACCAATGATCTTTCATGCAAATAATTCTAATTGTCCATCATCTACAAGTACAAATTCTGTTGATGCCTTACAATTAGCATAAGGAAGAACCCTATTAATTTGTGTTCATTATGGTTACTGTGTGTGTAACACATTTAAGTCTTTTGGCTTTTTGATTATTTGTTAGATATCAGAAAAAAAACCTAACTACATCATCGAACCCTGATTTTTGTTTTAATGTACATATGAAGCCATGTGACCTGCTTCCTCAGGCAACAGTGCATTGAGCAGCACAAAGGTATGTGTAGAAAGTGGTACCAGTTTCTAGAGCAGGTATTATGAAGCAACAAAGGTAATTAGAAGGAATTTTAGTCTTGGCTCTGATCATAAGAATTGTCATTTCCATAGAATGTAATATTGACGTGGATTATGCAAATTGTCTCAAAATGTATCAAATGAACAAAATGTGTCAAATCTTTTCCTCTTTGTATTCAATCCATTTTAAATTAATTAGAGGGTACAGATAAGTGATCAAGCAACATGAGAGAGAGAGAGAAAGAGAGAGAGTGTGTATGTGGTAGAGAGACGAAGAGAAGGAATGAAAAACTAAATCATAAACAGTTTAAAGAAGCCATACATTTTATATATTTAATCACCCTTAGTATTCATGTATTACGAGTAATAGGATTATTGCTTTCATTAAAGTTACTTGAATATGGAAATATAACATTTGAGTTTGCAAAATGTAAATGATTTTGTGGGTTTAATGCCATTTATCAGCACACAATAGGCTAAATATGGCAGCTTATATATTTGGTGGAAGAAGAATGTGGGCTGAAAAACTGACCTGCTGGCAAGCTTTCTCACATACCCACAGTGGCTGAGCCTAGACTCAAACCCACATAGAGAGAGATGAGATGTGACTGTGATTCTTAGACCACATAGCTACACAAGGCCTTTTGTAAAATGTAATTGATTTAGTTTTGTGCTTCATGGCAGATAAACAGAAGTTGGCTTTTCAGTACAAAAACAATTGAAGTAAAGTGTGTTGCCCATGGACACACCATGTTGAATAACCCAGGCTGGTCTGATGGTAGAATTTGAACCCACACACTTTGGTTATGGATATGGCATGCTTATCAATGAGCCACTGCAGCTGCATTCTAAAAGGCAGGGTCAGACATAAAGTCACCACAGCATTAGTCACAAGCACATATTTTTAATATCATTATGTAACCATCTCACAATTACCAGTATTCATAATCCTTCAGAAATTCATCTGATTCAGGCTCAATACATTTCTCTGAAGAATCAGCAGAAAATAAATTTTTAAATGTCATGAACTACACATTCTCCTTCAAGATACAGTCATCATTAGACTTGTCTGCAACATCAAAATTTGGCAGTATGGAGTTGTTTTATAAGAGTGAGGCCTCAAACCTGTTTCAAGGAGTTTGAAATTCCTGTTTTGAGGAAAGATTTTGTAATGAGCTCTGATCTCTCAGAAATAAAATTCCAGGCCTTTGATACACAATCTACTATCATTTGTCTGGTATTTTGCTTTATTTTCCTTTCCTTGTCATGCTTACTGTTGCTGTTATACTCCATTGACTCCATTCTTGTTAGGGTCCTCAAAGGCTTATTAATAAATACATGAAAGGGTAATGACTTAAATGTGGAGCCCCCCTGTGATCACTCTGGCACAGTCTTGGCCCATTTAAAATTATGATTTTCATCTCCGAAGATGTGGCCTCAGAAGCTGTCTAAAACTAGTATTTTGTTATAACGCTTGGTGTGCTTATTCCATACTTTTATCATCCAGAACTTCATATGTTTCACATCCACCCATCTTGTTTCTTGGAATCTGATGAGGACATTTAAAAATAGTTTCAGTTTCATCACTGGGTACCATCAGCTATGACACTTTGAATTTCTGTAAGGTGTCTTCTCTCCAGTCTTCAACTACATATGAGAACAGACTTTACTCCTTTTGCCTCTACTCTTATGTCAGGAATCATCAAAGAAGACAGCAGTCTCATTATATTCATATCATGGACTTTTGCATGATAATCTATCTGCTGCTTTTGACTGATCACATGGTGACCATGCCTTTTGGATTGACACTTGTTTCATTATTAACACAGTTGTCAGATGCATTTCTGGGTTTCAACTCTGATATTGATTTGAACAGTGAGAATAATTTTGGAGTACACTGGTGATGGAGCATTAGTACACTGTACAGTTGGTACAGGCATTTGTGAGATTAGGATGAATGATGTGCTGGAAATAACTTGTAAATTTTTGCATTATGGAAGCGTATGACCACCCAATTCATATGCTGCCTTAATTTATATCATGATCACATAGTCTGAAAGGTACATCTCAAATCTGGTCTCTGACTGCTAAATTTCTTTGATTACATTATTGATTTAGTGATGAAAGGGAAAATCAGTAAATAAGATTAGCCTTTAATTGTTCTATATCATGCAATAATAAGAGTTTAACTTGTGCTCAGATTATTGTTTTCCATTAAAGACCAAACAAAACAGCAAACAATAAGCTTACCATATCCACTGCTAGTCACATGTAAAAGACATCTGCTATGATTGATGCCTCAGGTAATTACATTCAGATATATAGGTTTAGATCTTTATTGGAATCTGAATGGGATTTTACCTTTGAGGTATTACATTTTTTTTATTGTAAGGACTTCAGGAATGGAAAAAGCAATTGTCGGTGCCATTCTGTCATTGTTTTAAAGTAGTTCACATCTAAGAGGTTAGCAAGCCAATATTTCTTATCTTTAGAACATTGGAAACCAAATGAATTAAAGTGTTCTTCTAGACAAGATGAACTGGACGTATAATAGGGCCCCATGTTTTCCAGACTTCACAAGATTTCTTGGGAGGGATCTCTCTCCATGGCAGCAATGGGGAACAAAAAGTATGACAGGGATATAGACATGGTGATATATCTTCAGATGGGCACATACAATCATGGAACCCCAGGTAGCCAAGTGGTATAAGGTGCTTACTTTTACTGATTACTGACATCTCACCTTAGTCCACAAGGGTTCAGGTCTTGGTTTGGGCAATGTGGGTATGTGCATAAGCTTGCCAGTAGCTTCCAGAGGGTCTGGGGTTTTCCTGTTTTTTTCTTCCACCCAATAAACTGTCTGCCATGTACAACTATCAGGTGCTGAAAAATGGCGTTAAACTCATAAAAACCAAAATAAAAATGTACCATCATAGACATATATATTTCAGCATTATGTTGCAATTTCTGTAATTTGATACCAATTTATGCTCTCAAACTTTGATGCTTTTTAAATGGAAGATCAAGTGTAGCGTCATTTCTTAAATTCATGCCATTTCTGTTTCTACAGTTGATGGATACTTTCCAGATTATTTGGAAATTGATTTCTATATTAGGCAGGATTTTATTGTACATGAATCTCTTATAATCCACCATAATGTTTCAAAGAAAATGCTACTTGCAAGGATGAATCAACACTACATGCACAAAATCAAATTCATGCTTTATATTAGAATTTTTATTTGAAATACTTGATGTTAAAAATTAATGTGGTTTTGTAAAATGTACAGTTTTATAATAAACATAAGTGTGAATATAGAAGTTATCTGAGAAATAATTTTCATATTTTATTCATTCTTATTTTTGCCATGTAAAAAATATATTGTTAAATTTTCACATGTAAAAATAAAAGATTTCCCAATGCCATGTGATGCCTGACTGTGTGAGCTTACAGAAGTACCTGCAGCAATAAAAATGAGCATTTTTGGAGCTAGAATAAATAAATAAATAGACAATGCATTGCATTTCAGAAATGGACATTGTTTTACGCTGAAGAAGAAATTTGATTTGATACCATTCACAACTCTCTGAAGATATTTTCTCCTAATTTGACAGCAATTATAACCTGCTGGAATATGCATTGCTCAGTTGGACTTGCTTTATGGCCAGATAGGGTCATATAGTTTACAAAATGTCAAAAACGTAATTTATTGTGACAGATTAAGTCATCCCAGTTCTAGTTGTTGATATCTATATGGTCAGCCCATGAAAGCAAAGTGAATTTTTGAAAAGGGATGTTGGTATTATACTGAAAAGTGAGTTTAATCTGCTATATTTTGATTCTGCAGTCAGTTTAGTATATGATAAAAAGAAACTTTTATGAAAATAAATATATTTTAACTCTTGACATTGCCACTCACATTTGCTAATAATAAGGTTGTTGACAGGGGAAAGGAACATTGGCAGCCTGGCCATATGAATGCTGAGATATTGGGAACTGGGGCCTGTCTTAGAAGTTTATGTGTGAAGAGAAAATTACTTTCTGCACAGTAACATTAAGTCTTCATCACAGACCTGGACCAAACTTTGTGGATTGCTTGCATTTGTGGTAAAATAGAAAAATATATTGATTCAGGGTCAAAAGGTTAAGGTGATTGTGACTGAAGGCATGGAAAAGACTTGGTCTTGCAGAATAACTTTTCTAGAGTAAGTTTCTTGATCAAACTTTGTGCATGTCTTGAACTTATCAGTAGCATTGAAACCTGTAGATCCCAGGGTCTATAGGTCAGATGTAGCACTCATGGTAAGTCCACTAAGGCAATAATGGTTTCTGCACATTATGTTTAGTTTCAGACCTTATAATTTGACCAAAGGCAGAGCAATAAAAACTAATTGGTCAATAATATGCAGAGTAAACAATACCCTACATGGAGGATTATCAAAGACAAAGCGGGCTTACAATGTACCATACAATACTCTAGTTAGGTTTACGTTGTCAAGCTCTCAGACAGGTTTGATCACCAACAATGTTAACTCAGGACTTATTATAATGCTGGAATGGAAAAAATCCAATTAATGACTTATTTGAGAAGTTGGGTGCCTCCATGATGGGAATGTGTTTCATTGCTTAATTATAAATATGACTTATTAAGTGTTTTATTATGGCAGCTGATTCATAATCAAGCACTTACATGATCAATTGTTATTTTTTAATATTAATGAATGTTACAAGTTTGTTATGTGCACATAAAACAGACTGCATTATTTTTGTGTGCATGTTGATTTTTTAAGGTTTCAAAAATTTCATTTAAAAGATTTGTGTAAACATACATCCTGGAGAAAACAATGATACACTAATATGATTTTATTATTACTATTATTATTATTATTATTATTATTATTATTATTATTAATATGCCTGCCATAAGGTGGGGAATATGTTTTGATGTTGTCCATCTGTCTGTTACCAAATTATTTTCTGCACATTAACTAAAGTTGTCAACTATCTACAGTTACCAACATTTTTGGATTGTTTCTACTAGGGGTAAGGAAAAACCCAACTGATTTAAAGGGTCAAAAGCTCATCCATGGTCATTGTGATTGAAAGAAGAAAGATGGGTTCAGCAAATTAACTTGACATTTTTCCACTATCTGTGCCCTCAAAATTTTATGAATAGCTTGTGCTTGGGGTAAGAAAGAACCCTATGAACTTCAGGGTCAACAGGTCTAAGGTCCAGGTCGCTGTCTGGCTGAAAAATGATTTCCACAAAATAATTTGAATCCTTCAGAATTAACAGGTATCACAATTGTGAATAACATGTACTTAGGGTGATTGAGACCAAGATCAAGGTCACTATGGCTGAAAGAAGACAAATGATTTTAGCCCAATATATGGAGTTTTCCGTAAAAAAACATTTTCAAACTTAGTGAATAGCTTCCATTTGGAGTATGTTAGAACTCTATAAATTTTTGAGACAAAGGTCAAAAGTCAATGTTACTGTGTCTGAAGGTAAAAAAAAGTGGTTGATGCATTTGATCTACATCACATGGTTGGACCAAAGTTTGTGGATAGCTCTCACTTGGTGTAAGGAAATATCAATATGAAAATAAAATAAAGACAATTCATGACTGCTTAATACACGGAGTGCAAAGTTATGCGAGTCTCAGAATATACCTACAATACATATTCAGGACTGCTTGGTGCCACTTATATCCTTTTTTTATTCATAACAAATATAATGAGCAGATTTTAATTTGCTCATCATTTACTATAACTCATTCATGCTGATTCCATCTGGTCAATTTTGATTCCTATTTTATTAACTTTCATTGTCTCACATGGTTAAGAGTACCATTTATTTTATTTACTATGAATATAATCAGTACTATATAGAAAGATATGAATGTGCAAGCATTATTTATAAATATATTAAGCACATCATATTTATTGTATAATTAATACAAGGAAAATGCTATATGAAGATCCAGCCCGTATCGGTTTTGTGTTTTACAACTTCAAACAGATCATAATTTCAACACATTATTCATTCAGCTATTGATTTTGGCAAGCTGGTTGTTCAGTATAGTGTGTTGATTATAATTGCTGCATTTGTCAGGTGGTAATCTATGTTTTATATTATGACAAACCAATTAAATATTTTAACTCCAAAAATTATCCTTTCACACTTTATGTAACATTGTAACATGACCTGGCATTTGGATAGCAGAATCAAATAGACTCAGTGTGGACAAGACTAATTATTGCTTAATTGATCAAAACATCTGACATTTTCTGATCCTCTGATGAACTGAAACAATGCTAAAACATTCTTATTTGACAGCACAATAAAAGATGTGTGAAAATGTACAAAGTGTTTGATTTACTGAGTTTGATTCACCATTGCAATTAAAAGTTTTCACATTTTTCACCATCTACTGTTATCTAGGTCAATCAGTAAATCCCTAGTCACTTGAGAAGGGAGGGGATCTTATCATTTGTTCTATTGGCATTAATCAAAATTAATTAACTGTTTTAAAATATGAAAGGGATTTATTGGGACACAGTTCATGAATGCAATATGGAAACTTAAAGAAAAATAAATAATGGATTGACATAACTAGACAGTTAAGTACTTAAGGTACGCACGTTTGATCACTTGTGTAGCAATAACGTTATCACAATTAACATTGCAGAGTATACATTTAGATACTTAAGTTTACTTACATCCAAACACACTGCCACTGGCATACTCTAGTGTCCATGCATCTGTCTTTGTTTATCTGGCTGTAAGTCCATAACACTTTGTCTTCTGCTCTATAACTTCAAAGCTGTATTAGAATAAATAGCAAAATTTGGTATCGTTATACATTATCACTAGAAGATCTGTTTTGAAAAAAATTGAGTTTGCTATCTTCAAGGTCAAGGTCACTGCTCAATATTTTATGATTTCATTGCATTTTTCCTTTAACTTAATAATTTGAAGCTGTTTAAGATTAAGGCATTAAATTTTGTATACTTATCCATTATCAGTAGAAGGTGTGTCTTATACCCAGTTGAAAGAGAAGCCCTTGTCAAGGTCATGGTTCATTAGTTTGCTTCTGTCACATTTTTCCTTTTGATTTACAACTTTAAAATTATTTGAGAGTAAAGAATGAAACTTGGAATACTTATACATTATTACCAGAAGTTGAGTTATGTATAAAATTGGAGGTTCTTTCTTCAAGGTCATAGACACAGTGCATGATTGTATGTTTTCAGTGCATTTTTATTTCTAACCAATTATTATTAAGCTGTTGGAGATTAGCAGGTTAAACATGATATGCTTGTACATCATCACAAGGAGGTGTGCTTTGTACCAGATTAGATCATGTATTCAAGGTCAAGATCATGGCTCGATATTTTGTTTCCATCACTTTTCCTTCTCTTCTATAACTTCATAGCCATCTGAGATTAAGAGATGAAACCTGGTATACATGTGCACATCTATATCATCCTTGGGAGGTGTGACACATACCACATTGGGAGGTCCTGTCTTGAAGGTCAAGGTTACACATATACCCTGACTGCCAGTGTGTTATTTCTGGCTTTGTACTGACTCTCAGTTGTGTGCACATTACCAGCATATGGTAGATAAGGCACTGTAAGGCTAAACTGTTATGTCATGTAATGTCACATACAATGTGCTTGCAAAGTTATATGACTCTGTCTTTAGCACTTAATGGCAAGCATGAAGAAAATGCAGTCATTCTGTATACATAAGTAATTGTTTATGCAATAATTGTTTATGTAATAAAAGAATTCATTAATTGTGTCAGTGACTATCTGTACAGTAAGGGGGGAGCAAAAGTTTATTAGTCTTGGCTTGTTTAGTGAATTTGGAAAAACGAACATGATCACAGCATTTCTTGTTTATTATTTATGTATTTACAAATATGCATGGCACTCTTAACACCCTCTGTAATTGTACAAACTGTACCCTCACATGATTATATTGTTAAAATGTTTTAAACAAAGAGTATGAAATAATTTTACATAAACTTTTCAATCTATGTTATTATCCATTACCTCATAGATATGCATTGCACATAATTCAATGGTACACAGGTGAGGAAGTGAAACTATACAGAACAAACTCTTGTTACCACATTTTAGATGCCGAGGATTAATATTGACTAATTTTCACGTCATGTTCTTGTCAATGTCCAGGTATGGTAACAGAGAATGATAAAACTGACCATTCAATGAGATCCAACTGTTTAGAAGAAGAGGAAGCTCAATATTTTTCTCACAAGTGTGGTAGTAATTCAAACAGAACTTCAGCATGTGCAAAAGATCCAAAGCTATCAGCATCAGAAAATCAAGAATTTATATCAGTGAGTGTACCATTAAAAGAGGACATTCCTCATCAAAAAATGAAAAGAAGCCTTGTACATGATTTAAATGTTTCTGAAAGGTACACAGAAGACCTTTTGTTGACTTGTAAGCAGAGAAATATTGAAGATGCAATTACGTCTGCAGACAATATGCAAACATCAGTTGCTGCCTTCTTTAAGACAAAGAACATGATGTTTGACAAAGAAGGAGACAGCATTGAACCTGAGCAACAAATTCAATATGGGGTGGATGAAATAGCACCAGAAGAAAAGGGCAGTGCTGAAATTGATGAAAGAAATGCCAGAGACATTGACCTGAAGGAGAAGAAAAAGTCTGTTCTCCATAATACAATCTGTCCTCCACTCAATCAGCTTCCACTACCAAGTCTCAGTCGAGATGCAATAGTCGGATTTATTGAAGGACAATCACATGCAGAATTGGGAGACATATTAAAACAACTTGCATCCGATGAGATTCCTGAACCACATATAACTATGAAATATGATATGCTTCGACTCTGCACAATGAAAACCTTTCCAGGACAGGATCGACCATTTGCTACTAGAATTACAGGAGCTGGATTTTATTATGCTGGACACCAGGACCAAGTTATCTGCTATTGCTGTGGCAGTCGTAAAGACAACTGGGTTCGTGGAGATATTCCACTGTTAATTCACCAGAATATGGCTCCAGACTGTTGTTTCCTCATGGATAATTCTGCAGTCAATGTTCCAGCTAGTAAAACAAATTTCACAACATCAGCATCAGCAGAAATTCGCCTTCTTGCCATCCAAAGATCTGATGGGTCAAATCAGTCAGACACAGCACAAAGTGAGTCATCTTTAATGCTTCCATCAAGTCAACAGAGTCAGATCAAAGTTTCAAGTGGAACTCACCAAATATTGGCAACAAGTATGTCACCAAACCAGCTGATGTCAACAAGGGGACAGAATGTGTTGGACTGTCCACAAACTCCTTTTGCATATGCTGACTCTGTTGAAGATCCACAACCTAAGTATCCACAGTATGCTGTGAAAACCATGAGAACAAACTCCTTCCAGGGATGGTCAGCAGAACTGCGACAGAAGCCTGAAGAAATGGCAGATTGTGGATTCTACTATGCAGGTGGGCAATGAGGTGCTTGTAACTAAACTATTATCTATGCACTGAAAACCATATGTTTAACTGTCCTTTGACTTTTCTTAAACCATTTAAATCTTTAGAAAATACAAAACTGTTGAAATTGTAAGGGTCCTGTTAGCATTGATAATTGGACTTTTTCCTCCATTTACAAATTCTTTTTCTTTTCATATGAAAGGTTATAGTTTTCCACATCTTAATAATGATTGTTCTTCATACAAGACAATATTTAGACAGTGAGTTTGATGATTTTACCAAATTTGGTTCTTGTTATACTGAAAATCCTACTACGCTGTCCTTGCCTCCCAAAAGTAAGGTACGTGCCTGGATTGGACGGGATATGACATACTGGAATACTTTATAATAAACTATTCAAATATGTTAAAAAGTTAACAGACACAGATTAATGCAGTGCATTTGTGACTCAATACCATGCATTTTGCAATGCATTATGACCCAAAGTAGGCTATCATTATGTCCCATTGTCCCTGATCACCTTGACCATTTTTATCTTGATTTTGATATTGATTTCTTCCATGCCATACTGACATTTTCTAACCACTCAGCATCAACCTTTATAAGTAGAAGTTATTTTAGAAAAAAAAAGTGTCTGTATTAATTTTGAAAAAAATTCAATTTGGTTTTCTGATGATTTGGCAGTTGTGATTAGTATTTATGGTAATGAATGCCAATCTTTCATTGTTCGGGGGAAAAAACTATTTGTAGCCGTTAGTTCATGTGCATGATATCATATAAGTTTATTCATGATGATTTCTACTGGTTTGTTTTGCTTTGTGGCAGGGTATTTTTGCTTTGTTTGGAGGTCTTTGTAGAAAAGTATTATCTATTTTCTAGTCTACATTTTTTTAATTGTCATACTTGTCACAGTCAAATGTAACAAACCTGACAGTTTGCTTCTGGACATTTTTCAATTTTGTCCGCTCAAACTGGTAAATAGGGCTAACAAGATATTCTAGAACAGATCTAACTAAACTTCTGTCAATTCTTTTGCATTTTGTGGGCATGAGGACAGATTACTTCTTAAGGGGCTAAAGTATGATTTGTTTTGGTGCATAATCCTTTGAATTTGAAGGTTCCATTTCAGATTACTATTGATTGTAACCCCTAAATATTGTATTAATTGAGGTTTTCTAACTCAGTACTTTCCAATAAATATGATATTCTGGTTTTATGACATTTCTTTCCTGTCATTTGCATTATGTTGCCTTTATAAGATTGGAATCATGTGCCCCATTTTTGTTTCCACTGCCCTAGTTTATTAATATGATTATGTAACATCACCATACCCAGTATTAGATTGATCTGTGGCATACACAGTCTTGTGCAAAGAGGCAAATTTGCAAGTCAATTTCAGTCTTGCTTTCATTGATGTGCCTTGAGCTACTTTGAACAAACCAGATTTGAAACCATTTATCACATGACCACACATCATTCCTGGAAACATTAAAAGTTTAACATTTTGCCTACAATTCCATAATGATATAGTTTACTATTTAATAATTCATGGGGGCAGTGTCAAAAGCTATTTCAAAGTCTATTACAGAAATTCAAAGTGGGGGCAATGACAAAAGCTCTTTCAAAGTCTATTACAGAAATGTCAGCTTGTTCCCCTTTATCTAAATATTTATCCCAATCATCAACAACATAACACATTTGTGTTTCACAGCTGTGTAATTTCTGGAAGGCATGTTATTTATCATTATGATCAAATAGTTAATGCTTCATGATATTAAAAAATACAATACGTTCAAGCACTTTGCAAAGAACACTGGTGAATGAGATTTGGCAGTTACTGGTCATTGTATGATCACCTTTTTGAGCAGTGCACACATATTTGCCTCAGTCAAATCATTTGGGATGTTGCAAATGTCCAAAGATTGTTGAAAGGAGTGTGTAAGCTTTGGTACGAACTCAGAAGATATTTCCTTAAGAACACTGGAATGTATATCATCAGAACGACAAGCTTTTGATCATGCAGCAACTTTTAAACTCCTCTAAACATGTGACAAACCATATTATTCATTTTGACTACTTTTATGAAGTTCTATGGTGAAGCCATCTCACTAAGTAGTTAAAACACTGCAGAATTGCGTGTTCAGTGTTTTAACATTCTTGGTATCTGGTTCTTCTAATTTAGTAGAAATGTTAAGGGGAGGAATGCACTCTGGGTCTTTTTGTGGCTTTTGTATTTTAAGAATGATTTCAAATCTGAGGTTATGTATGCAATTAACATTTTGTTCAATTTCAGCTAATTAGCTGTTTCCATTTTGTTTTTAATGTTCACTGATGGTATGTTTTGCTTTAGAATGAGTTTAGTTTGTTTTAAAACTAGTGTTCTAATGCTGTCTGTAATATTGGGCATTGAAACAATTCTGATGGAACAATTCTTTTTCAAACTGCAGACATTAGAAGTGATTTTATAAGATATAATAAAGGTGCAAAGCCAATAATGGTGTGTAAAAAAAAATCCCAATTCAGATTCTTGTTTATACAATGTATGTGGCTAAAATGTAAAATGACTCTCACATACAAGCATTGAAGAATAATGAAGGGCATCATTCGAGTAAAGCTGGAGGCTGATCATGTATACATATATTATTCTGTCATAGGTAAAAACAGGTGCTCTTCAAAGAGAAGGTAAATACATTCCAAGTCACATGATGCATCCTATATAAATTGAACACCTGAAACATGTGTTTCATGTTTTAAAATCTATTTTTTGTTGTTGAATGACTTACAGGAGAGAAGAACCTCTTTGTGGTAAAAAAAAAACTTTGCATCTAATGAGGAAAGGTGAGTGCATACATGCTCAGTCTCCAAATTTACTCCAATAATGCCACTCCGCCTTCATGAATGCGTGGATGAAGACACCATTATTTTCCATAAAGACTTTGGCCATAAATATGGCATCTTTACTGACAGACAACAATACAGCAGCCAATCATCAAAACAAAAAGAAAAATATATGCAAAGTTGCTAAACTGGTAAATGTGGACCAGAACGAAAAAACACCATTGCTTATGAATAATTGTTTCAATGCTATATAATTAAGTGGTAAATTTACCAATTATTTGTGAGTAATAACTGCCTCCTCAAACATGTATTGACATGAATATCCCTCAGACAAAGCTTATGAAAATTCTTTGCTGATGTCCAGTCTGTTATTTTTAAGATTTCTTGCAAGGAACATCCTTTTCTGAAAGCAGCTGATGCCATAGCAGCTCTGTAACTATAAGTTTTGAACTAAAATATATCAGTTTCCGGTTTCTGAGGTAATAATACTAGCTGTCACAGCTCTATGCGACTATAATAAGACTCTAAAACCTGAGATTTCCTTATATATATATATATATATATATATATATATATATATATATATATATATATATATATATATATATTCCCGTCAATATAATACAACAAAAGTATATATTGCACAATTCTACTCATGATTATAGTGAATCAGCTCCAACTGGAAACTCTTACCCTGCCTTGATGTTTTCAACAGATTAGAAGATATGAGCACTCCTTTATCTATCATACAAGTCATTTTCCATGAATTCAGAGATATTAAAGTCATTGCTCTTGGAGTAGTAGATATAAAGATGAGAGCAGCCAGTTTCATTGCTGATAACCATAATGATATGCCTCCAAGAAAAAAGATTACACAGGTATTTCAAGACTGGGCTTACATCCCAAGTATCAGTGTCTAGTAATTTTTGCTGGACTCCTATTGTACAACCCCTTAATGTATTTACTAACAAGCAAAAGGTAAATTCTTCAATTATTACCCAAGCATCTCTACATGTGAAGCAACATCACATTGTGAGTTCTGCTGACACTATAAGACTTACCTTTGTTGAACCAAAAATATAAGTATGAAATTAGTGTTACCTCAAAGACACAAAAGGTGTTAATTTTCCTTTTTTTACACCAAACACTCCATTTTTTAAGTGCCATATTTTACTACATTTTGTTCCTTGTCTCCATTAATTGGTAATGACATCAACAGCTGTTCCTGGAATTACTTATTTTTGAAGTAATATCCTGATAAGTTACCAAGGTTTAAGGAGAAGGTTTTCTCCAGATAAAACTTCCTCTTTTGAGGAAATATTTGGTTCATGTGCATTGAGAATCTGATTGGAAGGCAAAGCAAACATGACAAAACTAGAGGGAATCATAATACTGATGTCCAATGTTTAACAATTTGATGTGCTTTGCTAACTTTATCAGTGGCTATTTTAGTCATTACTTTTCCAATAACATCAAAAGAACGAATATGTAAGGGATCAATCCAAGCGATGAGAAAGAGAAAGCATTATTTTTTTAAAGCACCTGGTTCTTGAAACAATATATGAACTTCTTTCCTTGATGGATTAATCTGGATGCAAATAGATCTATATCAGGAATAAAACATTGCATATGGTCCCTGAAAAATTTCCATATTTTGAATCCAGCCTGAATAATATATTTACCAGCAATATGAATATTTTCCTTTCCAAATACCATTTCCACATCTGCCTATGTAACTGATCCAATTGAAAGGATGGCATTCCACTAATAGCATTATTATATGAGGTCTATTGTGAGAATGTATCCCAGTATATTCCTTCATATGATCTGAATTAAAGGTTTGTAAGGAATAATAATAATAATAATAATAATAACAATAATAATAACAATAATAATAATATCTTTATAGTGGGTGACTAATTTAGTCAAGGCATACAAAAGTTGTTAACAACTCTAGATAACTGGAAAGTTTGTCTCACTCTTTGTCCATCTACCAGAGATTGGCCTTTCTGAACAAACCTTGTAAGCCTCACACCCACAGGTTGATGGATCACTCTGAACTGTAAAAGTTAGTTTCTCTTGTCTGCTTAGTTTAACATTCCAGTTCTCTGCATGTTTGTACCATTGTTCCAGTTCATGAATTCTATGTTCAGATAGGTGTACTTTATTATCAACATTTTTGCTCTCACCAGCCCCTTCATTTTATTATGTTCTGGACATCTGTAGTGTATCAGTACTTCTAGAACTGCATATTAAATGGTATTTATGAGCATACCAATAAAAGATGCCAATTCATGTACTATATCATTTTGTATCAAGCGGTTTCTTGGCAAGACAGTGAATTTTCCAACATTCTCTATATTACAAAAAGCTTTAACTTCACTGAGTCCTATACAAACCCAAAAAGTCAATCCTTTGGGAAGGTGTTTCTGCAGATTTATTTTGAAAGCAAATGATTAAGCATTTCAATCATGATCAGTGTACTTTATGAATAATATCACTGTCAACAGCCAAATCCAACAAGTCCTCAGTATAGTAGGAACACCAGACGCAGTTATCTGAACCATGCATAGATGGTTTAAAAGACCTTAGTGAACATCCTTGAAGCAGAGAAAATCCCAATTGGTAAACAAACAAACTCAAATGTTTTCCCATTACTAACAAACTCCAGATACTTGTGACACTCTCTCTGTATTGGAATACTAAAGACAGCATCTTTTGAATCAATGGAAGTTAAGAAATTCTTCAGGATGAGATCTAAAACTACTTTAAATGTTTTTTGCTTGAAATATTCACAGTGAACTATTTTACTGAGATGTTTCATGCTGATAACAGGTCAGAACTTCCCATTTCATTGGGTACAATAAAAAGTTTGGAAGCAAAGTGAGTACTGTCCTACATGGATGGAACTGTAGCTCCTTTAGACAAAAGTTCCTTTATCTCCTTACTAACAACCATTATCTAGTCAACAGAAAAGTAAGTTTCTTTTGGAAACTGTGATTGGAAAGGCATAGATTCAAACCCCATTTTGTACCCAGAGACAGTTTGTAATATCCAATGATCACTTGTGAAACTTTCCCATATAGTAATACACTGTTTTAGTATCCCAACTGAAATTACTTCATTGGCTTTTAATTATTGGCCTTAATTGGGGTGCTGACACAAGGAGCTCTCCTCCCCCATTAGTTTTCTGGAATTGATGTCTGTAACTGTTGGATATTGCAGGGCTGAGACAGATACCTTGCTCTCTGTTTGCACCCTTGACCTCTCAAGAACCCACTGGCCCTGGCACCACAGCCTCTATCTAAAACTGACTGTAATTTTCTTTTGCTAAAAAAGCTAGTGTTTTATCATTTAACATCTGTAGCTACATTATCTCCAAAAGGTACAGATGATAAGGGGTATATTTTAACGACTGTGTTGAATTGCATGTGCCCCATGATGATAATGGCATCAGAAATCAAGCATTTTGCCTCAACATGTGTTGCAATTATTTACTTAATAAGTCTGCTAATTTACCAATAGATATAATGCCAGCAGCCACAATGTGTTGTATCTCCCTAAATTCTTTGCCATAAGAACAAATACTTTTATTTGAATCATTCCAACTTTCTTGATTGACCGGTGGGGTTTAACTTCACTCAGTTTTATGGATCTTGTACTTCTATACAATCTCATTAGTTGCACTCAGAGAAATGCATGCAACATTTGTCAACCCTGCCAAAGATTTTGAAGTGGACTATCCTTTCTGAGTAGCTTTTAATTTTGGCAAGTGCATCATGCTATCATATTGCTTGTAGAAAGACCATTCTTATCTAGCCCTGAATCTTCAAACAGTGACCCTTTCAGCTAGCCACTGAATGAAAGTTGCTTAATTGGTCTCCTTTGGTCAGCTTCACAAGGAGCAATATCAGTGTAACCACATGTTCCTTTATTTTCAACCTCTATAAGTCAATCTGAGAAATTTCATGATATAGCTATACATTTTTCATTTATTAGCCATATCTGAAGTCATATCATTTAGGTTTTAAAGATTCATAATGTTTGTCTATTCTGATGGCCATAGGCAGTTTTAATTTCCCTAACTTACTAATCTCATTCAAAACACACATCAATTTCATGCCTTTCTTATGAAACCCTCAATGAGAGTAATTGATTTTTTTCTCAAATGAATTAAAAAACACCATCACCATTATTGCATCTTTGGCCAACTTTAATCACTCCTCTTTGGATGCTGTTATGAGAGCTGCCTTCTGGCAGTTTCGCTATACCCAGTCCCTTTTACCTTTGATCTTTAGCATATGATAGCAAAAGCATATACTTGTTGGAACCAGCAATGTACTACACACCATCTGGTCAGTCCATCTTACAACTTACAGTAGGGAGCACTCCTACAGCAGTGGTTAAGTGAAATGGTTTATTATTCTAGTTTTTGATTTTGGTCATCAATCACCCTCCCAATTTGGTAAATTCAGCAATGCAGTAGTAGCTGGTAATGTATTACTGCTATTACAATGTAGTTGGTTTGTTTCATTTTCAGGTGAGGTGGGGGAGGGCGGGGGGAAAGTAAAATTAATTTTAAGCATGTATTCCTATCTGCTACTATTGCAGATATTACCTCCTCCCCCGATGTCCTGTAGTTTCAGTTCAAGTCAAAAGGGGATTTCGTTTGTTGTTGTGGAATCAGATGGGGACAATGTTTTATTCATTCTTGGACTATTTATCTTCAATTGAGGATCATTGGATCCTGGGAAAAGAAAGCAATGTAATAGTACCAGGTAGGTATTGCATAATTTAAAATTGGTTTTATCCCCCTCCTACAAGCTGCATTTTTATGAGAACTTTTCCAACTTTCACCATAATTTGTTTTTAGATGTCTTAATGTTTTCCAAACAGTAGGAAATAAAACATGTGACATAAAGCGTTGAAAAAAATTTTATATGTTTATTCTACAGTGTAATTAGGTTGTTAAGGTTGTATTCCAGAGTTTCACAAGATTTCACCTTCTGGCACATATGTCATCAGTGTGAGGTTCCAAGTGTGGTGAGAGCAGCTAAAAACTGCAGGTTTTATTTCATATGACCCAAATTATATTCTCTATATGTGTAGAGCTGGTGATTTTATCATACATTAAGTCTAATTCTGCTCCTGTTTAAATCCAGCTCATGAACTAGTAAAAATGCTTACAAAATAGTAAAACTTCAATGTGTTGGACCTGTCCCTGTTCTGACAAACTGATTTTTATACACCAGACTCCTACATTTGTATGGACACCAAAATACCTTAATTTGCATTGAAGAAATATATAAAGCTCAACCTTTTTAATTTCATCTCAGGCATTTAATAATATTTTTGCTTTCTCAGGTTTGGAATTCACTCATAGCACATGGCTTTACATTTGAATACTAAGGAAATCACACTGAATTAGATACCCATTAAGTCTGGTACACACTGAATGCCAAATTAAATTGAGTTTCACTTGCAAAAGACTTCCCTGACTCTTTGCTAAACAACATATGATCCCATAGGTCAAATTCTGGGACCCACCTTTTCTTAAAACATTTTACAATGTGCAAAACATGAAAATGTGGAGTGAAACCCTAAAATCACTTAGGGCAAGTAGATCAGTTAAAAGTTTTGTTGCAAATATAATTTGTAACAGAATGCAAATGCAGCATACATTTATGTCAGTGCAAATCTGTTCCAACTTAGCAAGTTATTTTGCATGTAGGTTCCTGTAGGTTATTATGGGTTTTATTGTTATGATATTTTTCCATTGATATGAGAAGTAATTTTGCTGAAATATAACACTATACCAGTTTTACACACCCTTTCTTGCTGAAAATTACCCAAAATTAATATTTTAAGCAAATAACACCAATCTGCCCAGGAAATTCAGTGTTGAGTGTCCCCTGCAACAAATTAAATTTCTTACCAAAATCCTAACTTCATTTACTGGCAAAACAATTTGATGCTTGTGTTCTCAAGGTTTGTAATTACGTTTTAAGTTTGGTTATTTATTTTTTTTTATTCATAAAGCCAAAAGATATATAGATAAATTATAACAAAACAAAATTATGCAGAAATTTCAAAGCTTCAACAAATGCCCTAATTTTATGTAAATTCTTAATTTTATTTGATAAATTGACTACCTCGATCCAAGGAACCTGATGAGAGTCTTCATTTTGCAGGTTATGTAGAGAAGGACTAGCATGGATGTAATTGTTCATGTGTGTACTTGCACTTATGTAGAATGTACATGTAAGTTAGGATACATTAGATTTTATGTCACAAAGTTAAATATCTCGTGTTGGTAGGTTATAAAACAAGCAACTAAATCTAAGAAAATTGTATGTCATATGATTTTTTCAGGATTCAGTGACTGTGTGCGTTGCTTTTATTGTGGAGTTGGATTGCGCCATTGGATGAGTGAAGATGATCCTTGGATTGAACACACACGATGGTCAACATCATGCGTTTATGTCCGCAAAATGAAAGGGGAGGAATTTGTCTCCCTTGTAAAGATGGCAGTCGAAATAGCTGAGAGGGTAAGGCAGTTTACACCTACATTGCTTTTTGCATACATCCTCATAATGTAATGAGGGGAATTTTGGTTCTCTTTAGATGGCAGTTGTAGTTGAGAACATGAAGATATTTACATCTGTATTGAGCAGCCAACATTCTCTCATGCAGTAACCAGGAACTAATTTTCGTTTAGTAAACCACCCTTACATAAAATCATCAAACCTCTGGTATGCAGATGTGATTATCTGCCTTATAGGTATCCAATTGTAGGTGTCAATTATTGTACAATATTTGTTTGTACTTCCCAAATGCAGTAATAATGTCAGTGATCAATAGTTACTTTTTAAGTTGGGAATCAGGAAGAGTTTTCATGTCTCCATTTACTGATTTCTGTTCTATGTTGAAATTAGAAATAAGATTAGTGGTGATATTAATGAGGATAAGATTATATTTGCCTGAAACCACAATCAGTATTGGCAGCATATTGTGAGCCAAAGCTTTACAAGCCACCAGTGGATGGACAGGTCCCGTGGGTGTTAGTTCCTCAGGTTTGCTAAAACAGAACCATTTGTCTCAAACTGTATTGTCAACAAATTGAAGCTTTTGTATTTGCAGAATAGGATTTCAGGTGATTTGCTACTTTACCCAGTGCAGAAGTGGTTTGCTTCAGAGTTTGTCTGGCTCTGACAACTGTTCTCAACTTAATTCTGATATTTTTTTAAAAATGGTCCTGATTTTGGGACATGCATGCATGTGAACCTTATTAATCTTGGGACTAACCTTATCACTGCTTGTATGTTTGTCATGTAGTGGCTGCTCTATGTCAGAAGTCTGAACTTTTAGCATGGGTATATTGTTGTATAAAAAGAACCTGTGTTTGGGAGTAGTGACCTCAAGAGTCCTGTCACTGTGCTTGGAAATGAAACAGTTATTTCCTACATTGTCTAAGTTCAAAGACTTTTGAGAATGTATTTAGGCAGTTATGTTGAAATTATAATCCCTATGGCACCAACCTTTTGTTGACTTGCTTAACAATCCAGTTTAATGAGCTACTGGAATCCTACTAAGGGTGGCTACTGTGCTATATTTTACCATTATCTCAGCATCTCATAAACCGGTGCAAGCAGTAAAAACTCACAAAAATGTGTGGAAATTAAAATTAAAATTAAAGCCCTGTTTCTGTTCAGTGTAAGCCTATAGTTTACTTTGTATTTCTTATGTGATGAATTAATTCAGCTCAAATATTCAAAATCTGAGTAAACTTCACATATGTATATGTATCATGTTTCACATATTTATCATTGTCATGCCAATTTGGGATGTTTTAGCTTTATTTAGTACATATACGATTTGTCAGATTCTGCAGAACATCAGAGTCACTACTGGATTAATTGGAAATTGACTGCAAATAAAATAGTGCACCCTTTAGTCTGCTGTTAAAGCAATAAGTTCATGCTTATTGTTCTCATATTAGAACAGATATACATTGTTCTCAGTATTACCCAAGTTTTTGACATGTATCTACACATTTTCAGTCTCATTAGCCTAATTACCAACAGCATCTTTAACCAAACAAATAATGGTAAATTATATTTGCCAATAGGGAACCCCATATCAAGCATCTGAATTTTGAATACCTACAGGTGACAGGTTATTCAGATCAGTAACATTTACTGGTATTTACAGCTGCACCAGAATGTCTTGGCTACATTTTCATTTTGCTTTACTTTTCGAATAACAAGTCTTCAAAAAGATTTTCAGTTTTTTAATCACAGCAGCTTCACTTGGTTTAGAACCTAAGAATTTCGCATTATTGGAGTCCACCAACAAAAAGGCATCATGCTTTCCGTCTTGATTTTTTATGGTAGCCATATTAGTTAACAGGACAAATTGATCAAGAACCTAATGAATGAAGTCAAAATAAAATGATACTGCTCTGAGAGCATTAGTGAAACTGCAAGCAGTAGAAATTGGACATTTCCAAAATATTAAAACTTACCACTTATAGAGAGATTCACCTTCACAGTCAACACGTACATGTGATGCGTCCTTACTTGGCTACAGATAAAGAGCTTCCCATAAACTTAATAATGGCCAGAAGTTTGCTACACACTGTAATAGATGGCCTGTTCCCTCCTGCCCACCCCCTTCCCGCCATTTTGAGACCTTTTGTCTCTGCATTTTGTTAGAGGGTTCACACCCCTTCCTTGTCCTACAACCCCTATACACTTGGAAACTGGAGCATTACAGGTCAGCATGTGGACCTTGACTTGCTAAAACACTGGCCATCTTAGAACTATAAAATCATCTCTCAGTTAGTATAGCCTTGCATGCCACACATTTATCAGAAGCCTTATTCAGTCTGCTGAAGGAGGAATATGTTGCCAGCTGCCTTTCATCATTTGTTAGCAATGGCCAAAACATCTAGACATGTGATGTCCATGTTCACGAAGTGATTTTGATCTTGCCTCCCAGAATTTGAGAGACCAGCAACACATGTTCCTCACATCTGGTCCTAGCTCATTGAAACTATCATTAGTGGCACCAAACTGACCACCCACCAGGTCTATCAGCAAAGTTCTTCAAAGTCATGTAGCCCGAGTTCGGAATGGCCCCTCAGCCACTGGGACATAGAAGGGTGCACCACAAAGGCCCAGAAAGGAAGTTTGTAGGTACACATAGGGACTTGCTCCCCCTTTTTGCAGTGTGTCATTCTAATGTTGGTTTCCATGTATGCCATGCCAAACCTTGTTACAGAGGTTCAGTTAGGTATCACAGACACTGGGTTGATCCTATCTGTTATAAAAGGAGGGTATTAAATTTTCGTTATGAGATCTTCTCCTCTAGTAAGCTATCCAAGTTGCTTCTTCCAATTGTATTTGTTGTGATTGAAGGAATAGGGACACTCCCTTCTTTGGATGGGTGGAGTAAAGTAGGTGTTCAAAGACTTCTACTCCTGGATTTTTCTGGTACCATACTAAGAAGGAAAGTTTTTATTCATTGTTGACCTTTCTTCCTTAAGCAAGTTTTTGCAGAAGAAACCTTTCAAGATGGAAACCATATTCTCAGTTTGGAATACTATAACGTCTTATAACTGGGCATTCTTCACTGACCTTCAGGATACATACATTCTCATTTCTATCTTTCAATTTCACAGGAAATACAGTTTTGCTTGGATGTCAAAGTCTTCCTATTTCACACTGTACCATTTGGCCTTGCATCTACACCCTGAGCTTAAACCAGGATCATGGAAAAGGTTGCTGTCTACTTAAGGTTGCTTCGGATTCCCATCCTCCAATATTTTGACAATTGATTAATCAACAACTGCCAGTTAGAGTCCCTCAGACTTGATGTGCCTTGCTGTTGGCCCTTATGGCCATCCTGTGTCTTTCACCCAATGTAGAGAAATGACAGCTTACTCCATCTCAAGATTTTGTCTGTGTGGGGATGAATTTTCTGATGAACAGAGATTTAGTCCCTATATCCAGACAGACTGCTGGAGGCACTGAGAACCAGGACTATATTCTTGGCTCATCTATTTCTAACCCTTCTGGTAACTTTGAATACCATAGAAGACCTGGTTACCCTATGCAGATTGCACTTGAGCTCCCTCAGTTTCCCTTTTTAGCAATATGATAACCATAGGTACCTCTAACTGCTTGGATTTCTCTTTGTAGGGACAGCAACTATGAGTTGATTTGGTGGGCAAGTCGGGACTGGTTTCTGGCCAGAATCCCCATAGATGCCTATGAACCCCACTTCTGTATGTCCACAAACATATTAGATTCTAGGTGGGATGCTCATCTGGAGTCAGAAGTGCTAAGTCTTCCGATTTCATAGTCACAGGAAAACTCTGTCCACTACATTGCTAATTTGGAAAAGAGGGCAGTGTTTTTAGGCCGTCAGTGGTGCATCAACAAAATAAGAGGTTGATGGATGATTGTTTTTACAAGCAACATGTCAGTGGTAGTGTACCTCAAACAACAAGAAGGTACATGCTCCTTTACACTGCGTGGAGGTTTTTACCTTCTTCATGTTCAAAATTGAGAAGGGATTACTCTCCGAGTTTGCCATATTCATGGTGAAAAGAATATTTTGGCAAACGATCTGTCCAGGAAGGGCTTGATAGTCCAATGGACTGGTCTCTGACCAGTCTGTAACAGATTCCCTGTTCAGACTTGGGGTCACCCCTGGTGGACTTGTTTATGGCAAAGCTAAACACCAAGCTCCCTCATTACATTTTACACTCTCAGACTAAAGGGCATGGGCAGTGGATGTTTTCAGCCTGAAGTGGGACTGCCTGTTTGCTTAGGCCTTTGCATCCATCAGGATGATTTCACAAGTACTTCAGAAAGTAAGGACATCCACTGCTCAGCTCATTTTGATAGCTCTTTTGTGACTAGAATAATCTTCTCGACCTGCCAGTACACTATTCCGTGACATTACTCCAGAGGTGGGATCTTTGGTCATAGCACAGGGGCTGTCTCTTTTACAACAGCTTGCACATTCTTCACCTTCATGCTCAGCTCATATGAAACAATTTCACCTCCTGGACAGTTTCCATAGTATAGTTGCCAAATGCGTCATCTGGGAAATGATCTGCATTCAAGGTGTGTGATGCCAAGTGGTGAACCTTTTTTGAATGGTGCAGTAGGAAACATGTTAATCATAGCTATCCGTGAGTGCAGTAATTGATTTTTTTCTCGTCCATTTTGAAGAGCGACAGTAGTTGGTTTCTGAAATCAAGGACTGTATGACAGTCCTGTCCAACACACAAAAAGTTGCTAAATGCCCAGGCATTAGTGAAGATTCTCACATAGCTGATCTGATCAGGTTTCTCCAACCTGCAAAGACCAGCGTCTCACTCACTATTGTTTGGATGTAATATCTTGTGTTTTGTGGTCACTAACTAAACTCCGCTTTGAACATTTGGGCGAAGCTCTTTCAAGCTGCTTACCAACAAGATTGTTTTCTTGCCGTTCTTATTGTTCATTAGAGGAATGAGCAAGCTTTATTCCCTATCCATAGAGCTAGGCTATATAAGGTAAAGTGGAAATTATAAATTGGTTTCTCTCCTCTGCCATCCAGATTTCTTAGTGAAAACTAGCTTTATTCAGTTGATCCACTCCTGATTGAGATCTCCAGTCTCTGTCGCTTCTGTGCTGTGGATGATCAAGATAGACTTTAATACCCATTTAGTGCTTTATGTTTTTATTTGATAGCTTTGCAAGAGTGAAGAATGGTGAGGAAGTATTTTTCATCCCTATAAGGACTGGGCTAATGTTTCAGCTTCTGCCATTTTGAGGTAGATTACCATAACTATCAGGAGAGTTGATCAGTTCCTTACCAATAGGTAAATTTCTTTCATGGAATTGAAAGCCCCTGAGGTTACAAATATTGCTGTCTCAGGATCCTATCTAACTCATTCAGCTCTGAAGGATGTGATGAAAGTTACAGTTTGGTGATGTCACATGACCTCCTCCTACTAGCTTTGCCCATTGGTTTGCCAATGTGAAGGCATTGGGGAGGGGATGGGCAGTAGTAGTAGCATAGTAAGGGTGAGTATTCCTTCATTTTTCTTATCCAGTTTATGGCATCATCAGCCTTCCACTGAGATGGCATAGTCAACTACACAATAGCAAGAGAGCAAATATTACTGATATTGAAAAGACATAAGTGGGAAGATCTGCAGACCCACCTGCAGCAATTCAAGACCTATGATGGACAGAGTTGTACACTAACTAGTGGTGATCCCAGCACATGTATGCTTATATTCAGATGGTGTACTCACCAGGGATCATGGGTTTGTTTCTGCAGTATGAACACCTACAAAACTCCTTCTTTTCATCATGAATCCTCATGTGGAACAATTGACTGCATATGAAATTCCCTGTGATTCAGTGAGACATATTTGTGACCAATTGCTTGATGCCATAAAAACTTGGGTCCTTACAGCATTTGAGTAGTTCCACTGATGAGGTGTTTTTAACCTGATTTTATCCTGTTTATACAGATCTTCCTGCATTAATTTCTATTTACTATTATGCAAGGAACATGCAAGAATATGCTATAGAAGAAACCCAACAAGATGAAGCAGTGTAGAATGCAATGCATACATGTAATTTTTACAGCTCACCAAACATCTTCAGTGTAATCATATCAAACTCTGCCTTGTAAATAGATTTATTTCAGCAGCATCATGTTAGTTTTTCCCAACCTAAATTTTGACAAAACTATTTTTCTGGACAAAATGTTCTCTTTTCTTTAAATTCTGGTATGTTTTTTTTTTAAACAGAAGTTAAAATGGGGAGGTAGGGTGGTGGTCGACCTAATGTTTAGGGACAGGTCAATTCTACTAAAGATCTGAATGACTAAATGACATAAAGAGTTCTGGGTTCTGTTTTAAAGACTGCAAATATTTATTGGTAACTTTTTAAAATCATATATATCAAAACCATTCTTAAGGAAATAAAAAGTCAAAAGTCATGGTCATTGTGAATGAATGAAAAAAAATGGTTTCTGCACAATACCTTAGCGTGTCTAATATATACAGTTACTAAACTTCATAGATGGTTTGCTCTTGTTGTGAGGAAGAATCAGTTTTGGGGCCAAAGAGTTAAACTTACTGTGATCGAACAAATATAAATGGTTTCCACACAATAACATTAGTTATACAACACATACCTGGATACAAATGTTTTGGACGTATTACACAGACAAGGAAGAAGCTTATTGATATTGTTATCAAAGGTCAAAGGTCACATTCAGTAACTAACAGAAGAAAAGAGGTTTCTACACAAACAATTTCGGTTATCTAGTTGTCTACATTTAGGAATATTAAACACGGGGCAGGTGTATAATATGCCATTTATTATACTAATGCTTGAATCAATGATTAATAGCTATCCATAATTTTCCATTATATTTAAAACTCTGACCAGTATTTGTTTCACAGGTCTAAATTTACTGCAAAATAAAGAGCTTATTAGGTCCAATTATCAATATTAATTAAAATGTCTTATTTAGTAAAATAACAATTTGACTTTGGTTACAATCAATGAAAGCCTAATTACCACCACTGTCTAGAAAGTTCATTTGTATGCATGCACTACAGTGTATACTATTTGTTTTTTTCAGGAGGAAGAATCCAGGAACAATGGTGGAGCTAACCAGCCACCTCAAAACAACACTGAGACAGCTCCTACTAATACTGTGAAGGAAGGTAGGGAGGTGTTCAATCATGTTTCTGAATGGCACATTTAGGGACATCCCTCAGTCATCATAATTGCTGAGATGAGTTAGTATTGTGTTGAATGCATGCAAGAAACGTTTATTTACTAAATGATGAACATCAATCTGACGGCATAGCTTGCCAGTACACATTGTGTGTGGAAACCATTCTTGTTGAATGTTTCGACTTCCACCCAGTGAGACAAAATCTCTTTGATTCCAAATTAATTAAATCTTATTGGTGATGTGCCACCAGATATACTATTAGTCCTTTTTTAAGGAAGCAAATGGTATATATTGCCCTTTACTGTAAGGGCTTTACCTCCTTGTAACATCATTTTAATTTCAGCTTAATCTTACTAGAAGTTCAAGTCAGTTTATGATACAGCCATACATCCTTATCATCTGTTGTTCATCCATCATTTATCAACATTTTGCTTTTGTTTTCATTTTTTTTTCTCAACAACCATGTGATGAGTTGAAGCTACATTTGAGAAAAGCATTATGAGATGAAGAACTTTCAAGGTTATACAATTTATTTCATTATGAAAAATAAGAAAAACTCGAAATAATTTCTTCCCAAAACCAGAAATTGTATCGCCATAAATGCCTCTCTTGTTTTGAATAAATGATGCCTATCCACCATCAAATATGGCCACCATCACTAAAATAACACAACTTCTCCAAAACTAATCCATGTAATTTTACCAAATAAGACAGAAAGCTTTATGGCATTAAGGTCTTTCAGTTTTTAGGTCTATTAGTCATAGACCAGAGAGCATATGTCGTATGTCACCAGTCCATCTGTTAGCACATATTGATGTTATTTCCTTCTTGTAAACTACTTGGAGTATTGCCATGAAACTGAACATCCCATAGTCTAGCAGGTCTTAAATGAAGATGCTCACCACATCTGCCATCTTGAAAATCTTGATATTGGTGCATCTCCAGAATCGATGGTCATATCAACATGAGGTTTTCAACATGGGGTTTTCACTAAAAGACTTTTTATATTTAGTTGGTCCGAAATGCAATTGGTGTCAATCTGATACGCAATATAGCCATCAGGGCAGCCATCTTGAAAATCTTGTTATTACTACTCCACCTGAACGAAATGTTGTATCAACATGGGATTTTTACCAGAAGACTTCTAACAGTGTCTAGCTGGTCCTAAATGAAACTGGTGCCAATGTTATATAAATTACAGCCGTCACATCAGACATATTGAAAATATGTTTTTGCTGCTCCTCCTGAAGTGATGGTTAGATTAACATTGGTTTTCACTAAAATACTTCTTACAATGTTTGGATGATCCTAAATGAAAATGGTGCCAGTGTGAAATCCAATACATGGCCAAAACAGCAGCCAATTGTTATTGCTACTCCTCCTGAACAAAAACTCAAACTGACATGAAGTTTTCACCTGAAAATTTCGTATTCTGTCTAGTTGGTCCTAAATAAGCATGGTGCACATAAACATCCAATATGGCTGCCAAAGTGGCTGTTGTTGAGGATAGTATTATCGCTGCTCTGAATGGTTGGCCATATCAACATGGAGGTTTTATAAAAAGACTTCTTATGTGGTCTAGTTGGTCTTTAATGAAAATGGTGCCACTCAAAGGTCCAATATAGCCAGCACATTAGCCATCTTGAAAACCTTTTTTTCATTACTTTTCTTGAATGAATGGTCAATAGCAGTATAGAGTTTTCACTGAAAGACGTTTTGTGATGCTTATTTGGTTCTAAATGAAAATGGAATCAATTTGACCTGGCTTCCATAATGGATACCTGTAAAATCTTATTATGGCCTCTTCGTCTTGACAGCTGGTTATATCAACACTGTGCTTTCTAGCTTTTGTTTTCAAACACAAAAAGTACTGAATAGAATTAGAACACATGTAACAGTAAGGTTTTTAAATGTTTGTGCAAATAATAATAATAATAATCTGCCATAAAATCACTACTCATATAAATAAATCTTTACAGGACTTCTTCTCCAAACTGCTTAACAGAATTATACTAAATGTTGGATAGAAAATATGCATAAAAGCCTTGCAGTTTGGTACATTTGATGCTAATGCATCATCATTTATAGTCATAGTTTAATAAAAACATTAAGCAACTATTTTATTGTAGTGTCCTAGCATAAAACTTCTTTTACATTCATAAAAGATGCCAGTACACTATAATACAGCTGCAGCTGCTCAGAGTAGCACAGTTAAATGTTATTCATGTTTACTTCACAATATATATTTATGTATGTACATGCATGCATGCATGTATACAGCTTATATTGCTTTCAAAATTGCAGTTTAATTAGTGACTGCATAGTTTGGTCCATTAGTGCTTTTGTTAATAAATGCATGTAACAAGCTGAAAATTGTCACCATTGAGGCAGAATGCATATAAACTGACGTTTTCTTTGTACACAGTACATTGTAATTGCTACTGTGTTGATGCAAATCTCACCACCCTACACCATAATCATGCATGTTTTGTTTTGTTTTTCTGGGTTTTTTTGTTTTGTTTTCTTTGTTTGGGGTTTATTTTACTGTAGCTTTCATTCTCATCCTGTTGCAACAATTGGTATAATTTTTTGAAGAAATTAGTGCCATTTTGACAAGATAACCAGCTGAATTTAATAGAATCTGACATTTGTATTAATAGGGAATATGGAAATGCCACCCAATCGGATCATAGTTCATTGGTAGGAATGAGGCTGTGCTGAGTTAATGCCAATGAATTTTGAACCCATGGGTGGGATTTTCCTGTCTCACTCCAGAACATATGATTGAATATTTTTCTCACAGTCTCAGGTTAAAACAACTAAATTTTAAAAATGGTGCCCAATTGGCATTAAAATGACAAATTATTCATTGAAAATAAAGTAAATGGAATAACCATGGAAAATTTTATTTATATGTTGCAGTGTAGCAATGTGGTACAGGTAGTAATTTGCTAATGGCTACTACTTTATTGTCTATTGTGTGCTGCAGTAGGACTTACAGTTTGTGAATATAATCCAAAATTTGATCCTAAGAATGAAAACACAAGTCCTATCACTAAATAGTTCTATTAGAATCCAGGTTTGAATCTCGACGACGTACAAATATGGAAGGCGATGAAGTCAGATGTGGTCCATGTACGAATATCAACAATTCCTCAATTGAATCACAGTTTTTGTTTCCGAATAATTCCAGAATAAATTTCCATGAATGTCTTTCAGAACTTTTTATAAGAAAGTCAGCTTGTTGAGTTTCCAGGAGAATAAATTATTAAATCCAAAAATCAGATGAAAAACAAACAATCTGGCAACAAATAAAAATAACACCTTGTTCCTTCAAGATGTTAAAACGACTCTGACAGAAAAAATTTAAGAATGCGTATTTAAACCCCAAAAACATCATTTCAAGTCTTGCGAGATGGGTCATGTGGTCTCTTACTACAAGAAATCTATCACGTATGCCAGTGTAGCCCCACTTAAGAACCAGTAATAAAGAAACGTTGTTTACACATAGTGATCATGCAATCAAAGTATGGCCCTGATACTGACCAATCATTTTAACTGCCTGTTTACATTCTTGCCAACCCAAGACGAACTAGGTTAACTAAAAATAATTCTCATGTAACACGTTTTACGTCTTAAATAAACAACATTTACTAAAAGAAAATATCGAATTACTGAAAAAGAATTTTGAATCCGATGAAAATATTCATTACAATAAAATGTAATGAAACAAAATTAAAATAAAAAAGAATTTTAAAACTAACACAAGCAATTTAATTACATATATGTAACCCAATATTTAGATCAGTTGTTGCATTCAGCTGAGATTTAAAGTTTTGAATGCAGAAAAGCACAAAGTGATCCAATTGCTGTTAAAGATGATTGTGAGACTGTATTCCTCATATCTAGTGCAAACTATATATGTTTGTCTCTGCACTTGTCAAAGAAATGCTGTGAAATATATTGTCCTTCCTGTTAATACTGTAATGTTTAAATGTTTATAATGTAGCAATGAAGTAAATTCAGCTACTCATGCCAATACTTTTACAACTTGCTTATAGGCTATAAACATGTTATAGTAATGTGTTGCTGTCAGTAAAAATGAATTTGTTGCAAATATGGATGTCTTACTATTTTCATTGTCATGAAATTTCTTTTTTCAGTATATGTGCCCAAGCATGTATCTGTATAACTTTTTTTTTTGCACTCCAAATCTACACATATGCTATGGTAACCTTAAAAATTCCAGGAATGATTGATATATGTTTGCAGGTATACATTAATGTATTAACATTTATAAAGTCACCCATGATATGTTAGTCTAATAAATAAATAACATTATATATATTAGTTTGTGTGTCACATGCCATAGTCAGGTCATTAGCTAGATCTGAAAGGTTCAGGTTACAACAAGGGAAAATGTAATGATGTGATCTATATCACTGCATGCTCTGGAAGTTATGAACCAGTAAAGTTATACTTTTTAAATTTATTTCAATAAATTTATTTCAATGTACATTATTAATATACAGAATGTCACATACTACAGTCATGCCACCTGCTTCAAGGTCAAGGTAAGAGAGCATGTAACTTAGTGATATCATTCCTTGTCTGCACTTAAACTGTTGAACCAGTGAAGATATTGTCATTAAGATTAAACCAAAATGCACATCATGATGAGACAGTTATGTACTGTAATCATGTTCTCAACATCAAGGTCATAACAACAGAAAATTTAACTATCTGACCTGTTCCATATCTAAAATGTATCTATAACTTTTGAACCAATGAAGACAGACTCATCAAACTTTATTCAGGTATACTTCATGGGTGGCTGGTGTGTCATGTAACAATTCATGCCTTCAACCTTGAAGCTCAAGGTATGGGAAAGGAAACTGTACTGGTACTTGTATGAATTGCTGTCATGTCCACATTGCAATCTGAAACCAATTAAGATTTTTTTCTTGATACATTACCCATACATTATGGCTGGAGAGTGTGCTGAAAACCAGTCAGGTCACCTAGTTCAGAGATCAAGGTCACAGAAAGAAAAAAATGCAACTGCAGGAGATAATCTGGTGAATTTTTTCACAGATCAGTGTGGTACATAGTCAGGTCCCTAGTTCAGAAATCACTGCAACTGAAATGTCACCAGTCTGATTATTAACTTTGTGCAACATCACAGGGACATTTGGAAGCATGTATCCAGTCTACTTAGCTATTTTGTGTGATCTACAATAAGCAAAAACTGGTTAGTTTTGATCACAAGTGCTCCATATCTGACTAGTTATAAAACAGATTTCTTCAAGAAATAGTTATATTGGCCCTCTGGGTCTATTTTATTATTAGGGTGAATACTTCAGATAAATTGGTGTTCTTAATAAAAACCCTACCCTTGTACATCTGATCTATGTAACAAATGTAATAAGTACATGGTTAAAGCTGTTTTTACAGTAAATAGAGGCATGTCATCATGTCGATAACTTTTTATTATGATCTAGTTTCTGTTAAATATGATGATAAAATTTCAGCTGAAATATGCAAGCAGTACTAGAGCTAGCCTGCTTGCTATACATATCAAACAATATACTTGCTGCATGAAAAATTAACACTGCAAAACTAGAAGACATCTAATTAAATGCATATTTCTGAAGAATATTTTAATGGTTAATAAATCCATTAATATGGAAATTAAGTATACTGTCTCCAAATATTGACCAACAAGGGGATATGACCCTTATACAGGTAGTTTTGCCTATTTGGTTAATTGTGAAAACCCATTCCAACAAAAATGCAAATATTTGTTTCAAAAAAATACCTACCATAACATGACATGTAACAAAACCACATTCTTACTCCTGAAACCACTGACACAGCCATGTTTCGAAAAATACAATTTTCAGTATTCTTTGGGGGAAAAAAAAACAGACAACGCTTCAGTATATGCCCGTAACATGCACCCTGTATAAACGGTAAACTGTCCTGCCTAGAGCTCATGTAAAACTCTCCTTGAGGCAGTTTATACAGCAAATTGTCATGGAGGCAATTGAAAGGCAAGGAAGTCAGGTACGCAAAAAAACACTATTTCACTATTAAGTGGCTGACAGAAGCTAGGGTGATGCATTAAAGTCTTCAGAAGCCTGCTTTGGGTGTATTAAAGTCTTCAGAAGCCTGCTTTGGGTGTATTAAAGTCTTCAGAAGCCTGCTCTGGGTGTATTAAAGTCTTTAGAAGTCTGCTTTGGGTGTATTAAAGTCTTCAGAAGCCTGCTTTGGGTGTATTAAAGTCTTCAGAAGCCTGCTTTGGGTGTATTAAAGTCTTCAGAAGCCTGCTTTGGGTGTATTAAAGTCTTTAGAAGCCTGCTTTGGGTGTATTAAAGTCTTCAGAAGCCTGCTTTGGGTGTATTAAAGTCTTCAGAAGCCTGTTTTGGGTGTATTAAAGTCTTTAGAAGTCTGCTTTGGGTGTATTAAAGTCTTTAGAAGTCTGCTTTGGGTGTATTAAAGTCTTCAGAAGCCTGCTTTGGGTGTATTAAAGTCTTCAGAAGCCTGCTTTGGGTGTATTAAAGTCTTCAGAAGCCTGCTTTGGGTGTATTAAAGTCTTCAGAAGCCTGCTTTGGGTGTATTAAAGTCTTTAGAAGCCTGCTTTGGGTGTATTAAAGTCTTCAGAAGCCTGCTTTGGGTGAGCTCAGTGTGCCAATTTGCATAGGTAGAGTGTACAAAGAGGAACAACCCAATAAATTTATTTTTATAGGTAAATCAAAGAAATGCTAGATGTATTTTGAAGAGCAAAAATTATCACAAATGATTGCCTTGAATGAAAATGTTTAAGCCATCCTTATGGGCCAGTTTGGGAACAGATGTCTACTCTGATATTTAGTTTGTTCAGGTCAACCCAAACAACATAACTATCAGGGTAGACGTCTTACATTGGAGGACTAAGAAGAGCTGCAACGTTTTTTTGAAGTCGGGGTTTTGCTTCATATATAAACACACAGCACGATTATTTAAATTGTCTGAATAGTGTTCAAGTGTGACTCATTTTTGGAGAGTGATCCACGAAGCACTATGCCATCAGCCAAACAAACAAATTCCAGCAAAATAATTTTTGAAAATCCAAGTATATGGAATTTTACTTTGCAAAACAGAGCAGCAAGGGGGAAACATTTAATTCTTTGTACAGCCTGTAAACAACATATCGACATAAGTCTTTCCGGGTCATATGACGTACGTCGGAATAGGAATACCACCTATATGTAACATATTTGACATGATGAATTGAACATTTTGATTAGTTCTCTTTATTATTATTAGATTTTCTTAATACTGTTAAAATACTGACTATTAATCGACCCATCTTTTCAGGATGATTTTAGCCATGAAATAGATTCATTGAAAGACAATAATAAGGACACGCTCATGTTTGCACAGTTGATTTGTGTTGATAAAACAATTTAAGACCCAAACTGGCCATAGGCATTTATAACTGCTGTATTACCAGTAAAGTCCCCTTAAACTTGGAAAATATTATATCTCTCACCCTTCCGCCTGTGAAATGATCAGTCCCAAATGTGGGGTATATTAATTTTTTGTGTAGACACAAGCATATCTTGTGGTCAAACTGTATCAGATACAGCTCTTACAATGCTAACGTTATGGTCGTCAAAAACATTCTGACTTGAATTCGCTCGGAGAATCCAGCAACAGTTCCCACCAGTCGCTAGTGAGTGCAAAGATGAACACTAATGGTGCTGCCATTGTCTTCAAAGTCGCTCATGAACTATGGATAAAAGCTTGAAGGTTCTAATTAGGCACACTACCACGTCTGCTGAGATCATACAGCAAACACAGCAAGATGAAAATCATGAGTCCACCAAACTTCTACTCCTACTGAGATCATACAGCCACGACAGCAAGATGAAAACCATGTGTCCAACCAAATTTATACTCCTTTTGACTCTGACAATAATAACAACATGGTTGATGATTCCCTCGTGTGATTCTGATCTTAGTGTTGTCATAGTTTGTCTTCTTCATAGATTATATCCATTCTCCTAACAGATTACGTGTCTTTAATAATACTTGAAACACATACTTATGAGCATATTAAAATCACACAGAGTCTCTCTCTCTCTCTCTCTCTCTCTCTCTCTCTCTCTCTCTCTCTCTTGCAGTGACCCATGCTGTTACGATTAGATTGGTAATAGATAACTTCAACGTCCAATTAAGCAGAAAGCAAACAATTCCAGTTAGTTTTTTCTTATACTTTAAACATATTCTCTTGTATCTGTATTTGTCTTTGTGGGTTTTTATTTACTCGAGCTGAGCAGCAGGAAGGGTGAACCCTACAACTTTTTAGAGACCTTATTTATAAAAAATAAAGGTTCCTACAGGGGCTGAAAAAAAAGGTAAATAACATAAACCGAACCTCCTAACTTTTATTATTACCGTATAGTTTGAAAAACGGATAATAAATCGTTTGGGTTAGCTCATTTCCGTTACTTTTTGTTGACGTATTTTTTTTCAGATTTTTATGCGATTCGTTTACTCGCGGGTCACTCAATTTTTGTCGTTCACCCTTCCTGCTGCTGTAATTAAATCATCATTGTTATATTAATAATGAGTATTGGAGAACCACACTCAGCTAAATTAGCTCGAGAGCGACTAAAGGTAATTAAAAAATATCTACCTGTTCGTGATTCTGTTAAGCAACAACTACAATCGCGTCAGAAATATCAAGTTGAATTTGAGGAGGATACAAAAAAATTATTTAAACCTATCACTGAGACCACTAAAGGTATTCAACCTGTGTTAGAGAAAACCGCTGAAGCAACTGAAAAAATAGCAAGAAGAACAAAAAAGACAAAAAATATTCTTGAAAAACTTCCAGCCGAAATAGCTGCTGCGATGCCAGTCCCGGAAATACCTGAGGATGAAGATCAACCTGAAGGTGCTGAAGAAGGTGCTGAAGAAGAAGGTGCTGAAGCACTAGCCCCTGAACCAAAATCAGTAGATCCTATAATTAATGCTGAACTGTTAAATAAATTTGATGAAGTAACTATTAAAACAATTAACAATATTGAAAACCTACAACAATTGGCTGAATTTGCTATGGATAATTTTAGTCAAAGAGGTAAATTAATGAAACCTGAACACGCTAAAGATATTAAAAGCAGTGAACAATGGCAAAAATATTTATATCGCATACGCATGAATGTTCAACAAGCTAGAGATGATGATCTATTATATAAGGATTATGATAAGAAAATTAAAACAATCAAGAAAACAAAAAGAAGAGGAAAGAAAAAAACGTAAAAGGCAACAATCACCAAAACCATTTGAGCAATCACTTCGTGATTATCCAGAATCATTCAAAACACCATCGAAACCAAGTAAAAAAGCATCACGACAATTTGAATTATCACCAATATCATCACCACGACTCAAATTTCCATCACCAGAGCAACCAATACCACGACTACAAACACTACTACAACGACAACAACAAGAAGAAGAATCACAACAACCAGTCAAAATAACTGAGGAAGAATATCAAGATCCTGGCGCAACTGGAAGTGGTCTAGGAAGTGGCCTTATTACTTGCCCCAATAACGTTCTTGCTGATGTCGATCGACTAGAAATTCTCATTGGAGGAAAACGAGCTGGTAATAATTCATCAGAAATCATTAATGAAGCAGCTGATATTTGTAAACGATTATTTACAGGCGGTATCATGGATATTAATGTATATCGGTCTCTCATTAATGAAATCGCCGATGATTATCATAGTGACTAAGTATGTAATTAGTTATAAAGTCACTTAATAATAAGATGATCATACACAATACTCGTGGACCTACCATGGACAGGGTAATAAACTCTCGATTACCAGTATACAAAACGACCTACGGAGATGGATTAGGTGATGTTGTTCAGGGTCTGTTTAGAAGAATAGCCCCAAAAGCAATACCGATTGCAAAGCAACTAAGAATGAAAGCTATTGATGTTGTTCGTGAAAAAGGTATAAGCGCTGTTGGTAATCTCGCTAGCAAAGCATTCTCAGCAATCAAAGATAGACTATCACGATTAATACGCAAACCACAAGCGACCCGACCTCAACCTGTGAAATTGGCCAGCACTGAAGTGATGCCAGCAAATGTCAAGCCGCTAATCAAAAACTAGCGGAGTTGGCTGATATACCAATGTCGGAAAAGGAAAAAAATATAACCGCTAGTCTGATAGCAGGAAGTGGTCTCACTTCCCGAAGTGGTCTTCGTGTTAGACGAGGACGATAATAATAAAGATGTTTAAGCGCGTATCTGACCCCGCGTTTGACATGGACGCACCAGTTCTCAAAGATGAGTCTGTGCGCGATTATCAGTATTATTCTTACGACGCACGAGAGCCAAATCAGCGTGGACGAATCGAACTACAGGTTCAGGATACAAGTAGGTATTTCTTACCCGCTGAAGCATTTATTGAAGTCGAAGGTGAAATTATAAAGGCAGATGATACTGAATACGCCGCTGATGTTAGTGTTGGTTTTGTTTACAACGGTATTATGGCGTTATTCAAAAGCGGCACATACATGATTGATGGGAGAGATATTGAATCAATTCAGAATGATGTTGATGTTGCCACGACGATATTGGGTCTTGCGAGATACAGCGATGATTATTCAAGATCAGCTGGTCCATCAATGATGTTTGTGAAAGATACTTCTAATTCTCCAGAGTACCAACAATATGAAATAGGACGACCAAGAAATTTCGCCAACAACGCCGATGCGGATGTACAGAGAATGATTATTAATGTAGATGCAGATTTCAACGTAGGATTTGCAGCGCGTCGATCAATGTTGAAAGGTATTAGAAAAACATTTTCATGTGCGATTCCACTGTCACACATATTTGGATTCTGCAGAAATGTCAGAAAAGTCATTTTTGGAGCCAAACATACGGTTGTACTTGTGCGAAAAGGCGATGATAATGATGCAATGTGGCACGTTGAGGGAGCTGATGATGCTGCAACTAGAGCACTTCATGGTAAAGTAGTACTAACAAAACTTTCCCTGTGGATGCCAGTGATGACTCCAACAATATCTGAAGAAGATCGGTTACTATCTTTTATGAGTCAAGGTGGTAAATCAATGTTATCATGGTTAACGATGACCACAGATTCTACTCAAAGTGCAATTAATGGTCTATTCACATGGCAAATAGCTTCTCAGCAAGGTGTTTCTGCACCGCGACACATATTTATTGCGTTTCAAAATAATGCACGAGTAAATAATCAGACACAAAGTATAATGATATTTGATAAACTTGGTGTTTCTGAGGTTTCATAAACGATAAATGGACATCAAGAACCATCCGAGGATATATTACTGAATTTAGATCAAAATCATGTAGCACGTGCATATCATCGTCTTATGTCGTTCATGGGACGTGATCAAAACATTGATACTGGTTTACAAATATCTCAGTTAGATTTTACAGCGCTGTATCCGATTTATTACTTTTCACTAGAACATTTAGATTTAACCAGACAATCAGTAGTTGATATACATTTTCGAGCTCGTGTGAATCGAGGAGTTATTGCAAATTATAGAGCAATCGCAGTTATACTCAGCGATAAATCGATGTTACTCGAAGGTTTTGGTGGACGAATGAGAGTTATTGATGCTCCAGTAGAAAACATGTAATTAAATCGTTCATAATATTAATAATGTCATATCATCACGTTAGTGTGAGTCTGACTCCTGGTCAGATCAAAAAGCTGCAATCAGCATCAAAAAATAACTGTGGAATAAAAATATCGCTAAAGCGAGAACAGATGACCGGTGCAAATAAACTATCGTTGACCGAGCGTCAGTTCAAAAACTTCAATGAAGCTAAAAAATCAAACAAAGGCGTCAAACTTAATCTTTCTGCGGGCGCCATCAAAGATATTGCTAAGACGGGTGGTATATTTCCACTTCTCGCAGCTATACCAGCTTTAATAGCAGCTGCAGCCCCAGCTGTTGCAAAAGCAGCTGCGCAAGGTGCTGTTGGAACAGCTGCTGGAATGGCGTTAAAGAAAGCAACCGGACAAGGAATCAAAAAAAAGGGAAAAGGTCTAAGACTACCAGGAACCCCGTATTCGTGGTACGGAAAGGGTCTAAGATTACCAGGGACCCCGTATTCGTGGCACGGAAAGGGTCTAAGACTTCTCGGGACAGTTTACTAATATCACCCATGTCCAATTTTGATTTACTTAATGCTGCTAAAAAATTAAAAATAAAAAACTTCAGAGGTATTTTTATGCGCGATCAATTGCCAAAAAAACCAAACAATATTGAAACCGGTATCATTAATCTCGATAAAAACTCTGGCCCAGGCACGCACTGGGTCGGATATGCAATTGATCCACGTGGAATTATTTATTTCGATTCGTATGGATTAGCACCACCAAAAGAATTTTTAGAGTACGTTACCAGCGATATTCCAATCTGGTATTCAACGCTACCAACACAAAAAATAACTGATCCTCCAATATACGGTCGTGAAACCCTCGCTGTGCTTGATGCTGTATCAAAA
>JAECUM010009085.1:0-87402 GCA_016617855.1 Megalonaias nervosa
TGCACATAATCACATACATGTATGATATCATTAATTTTAATTATGCTAGTTCTTCAAGTGAAGTTTACTAATTACCAGAAATAGAATAAAAAATTTGTTTATTTTGAAATGCAGCTTTATTGTTTTCTTTAAAAACACAGACGAAACATAAAATGAGTCACTTTAACAATACTATATTTCCACCGGAGCACGAATAAAATGATTTATGCGACTAGTGTAAACCGGATCAGCCTGGTTAAATGCAGGCTTATCAGGGTTTATATCAATCATCAATTTCTTCAGGTAGACCTTTCCCCTCAGAAACTCTGATCTGATTAAAGGTCCTAAATTTGCTAAAAAGCCACAGATGTAACTGATTTCATTCATGAGAGGCATGTACAGTATTGGGATCTTTTTTTTTTGCTTCAAAAATGCAAATGTAGCCCGGTGAGCATTATAATTTTCAACAGTTATTATTGATCTAGCTATAAGTCTCCCTGAATCGCGGTCATGAGAGTCAAACTGTTTGCTCTTTTCAGAGAGAAATGGTGGTCTATAAAGAGTTATTCCTTTTCCTTGAATTAAATCTTTTATCAAGAAACCTTCATCAACCATTAAACCATCACCACGTTGTAGTTTGTGTACTATATCACTTTGTCCGAAAATTTCCTTCTCAGATGAATTGCCACAAAACATATCTGAACAGTGAATTAAAGCTCCATTTGGAGCAGTGGTGTATATAGCTTTGACAGTATGACAATTTTTGTAATTCGAAAACATTTGTTTTCCAGCTATGGGACCTCTTGGGACCTGTGTGCTAAATTCCACACAATCTGCAATTGCAACAAGATCAGGAAAATGTTGTTTGGTTGATAATGGCATATGTTTTTGAATATTTTCCTTCGAAGGCCATATTTTAATAATCTTAAATTTTCTATACATTCGTTTAATCCACAATTTAAAAATTTCAGAAATTCTGCCTGTAGAAATATTAAAATCAGAGGCAAGAACTGAATCCGTAGGATTTCGTTTCAATTTGTATAGTATGGTACAAGAAAAAGTATAGTATAGTACAAGAAAAAGTTGATTTTCTGAATCTATGTGAGAAAAAAGTTTGCTCTGAATACCATCCAGGGATTGTCTCACATTCTATATGAGAGCAACACAACTCACTAAATATTTGTGGAGTATTGTAAAAAGCTTGTAATCTTCAATACCAGAATATCTTCAATTCTTTGTCTTAAGTTTTTAAGTTCTCAGTTTTTGAAATATTTACTTGGCTTGACTTCTCACATGTTATCTTGGAGTTTGTCTGAGTTGTGTTATTAGACTTGAGACAAAATGTGTCTCTGCACCTATACTAATGTCTGTACGCGATTTTGCCGACCGTTTCTGTTTAGGGGTTACTTGTGTGTGCTTTTATTTGGCGGGGGTTCTTTGTATTCCTATGGAAACTTTGTTTTTCTTTGGTGTGACGTGATGTAGAGTCGCTGAATAATTTTCTTTTTCTTATTTGAGATGGGGTTCATCGTGGAGTAAGTAAGGACTGTTGAGATATGATCACGTCATCTGTAAAAAGAAATAAAATGATTGCAAGTGGGTGGGGGGAATGGGTATTTTGTTTTTGCTTTTCAAATATTTGATTAGCGTTGCCTCCCCCCCACTTCTTCCAGTAAAATCCTGGAAAATAATTATGAAAACACTATTTATATACTAAAATAGTGTCTTTTCTGATCTTTTACAATGGGGGATTATTAGAAGAAATATTTTTCAAACACAGGAAAGAGAGGCTAGTGACATAAATAGTTACAAGTCTATTAAATAAGAAACAACAAAGGTTTAATAGGCCATATAAATTTCCTATTTTACAAGAAGAGACAGTGTTCACCTCAAAAGTAATTATTGTGTAATGTTAAAGCATGTGTGTTCAAAAGAGAAAATATGATTATAATTGTTTAGCATTTTTCAATCATTCAGTGGAATGTGAAGACTTTTATACATGTATCAAGTGGAACACTGGTCAACATTGTCACTTACAAAAAAAATATATATATGCAAAGTATATAAATATACATTTAAAATTTTTAATCAGTGTGTCATTTTTTATGTATAACAGGTAGAAAAATTAATATTAAAGTTACCATCATTTGCAGTTGTTTGAGGTTTGGTCATTGGAATGATGTCCTCAACAGCCTCGAGTATATTTGCTGTATCCTCTATGCTGGTATCAGAGTATGCAATTGTTTGAGGTTCAGTAATTGGATTAGGACCCTCTGCAGCCTCTGGTATATTTCCTGTATCCTCTGTGCTGGTATCGGGATTGATTTGATGAACTGTAAAATATAATTATTCAATGTAAAAGACATAGAGAAAAAGACACTTGTGTTAAAATTTAAATTACAAATGTTTTAGAGATTGAAACTACATTACACATTGCAACATTTACTTGCACTTTGTTTATATTATATTCAAAAGTAAAGACATAGGATAAGTTGCAATAATCACAGTAGTAAAATAATGTATTCAATGTTATTTTTTGAACAATTTACTGGTAATCAAAGATGAAGACCAGACAGTGGTGTCAGGCCACAACAAAACTATTTAGTAGAGATCAACAATAAAATTTGTGAGAAATCAACTCTAATGACACATTTACAAAGTGTGAACCATCTACTGACAAATGTAAGAATAACACAAACCATAAACATTTCTCTGGTTTGACTCCATGTGAGATACAGTGAGCTGTAGTAGACCTGCAACAGCCTCTTGTCTTTCAAAGTCTAAATTTAAAAAAGGACATAAGAATATTATACACGTAATATAGCTTAAAAACTACACATTTAACTGTAGGTTGAAGGTAAGAATATGCCTAGGAGGGGATTTCAATTTATCATGTTCCCAATATTAATAATTTAAAAATAGACTACTTCAACAATTAATTACTTAATTATATAAATTACTAACATGGTTAACAGAAACCTTGAATATGACGTTATTAGTCAGTACTGAATAAAGTCACGATATGAAAATAATTTACGATATTGCTAAATTATTGAACAATCTTATTTTCCGTAGGACTTATTTTATGTATTTTTTTTTTAAACCTTGACACCGAATTACATAAATTGCGTTTCGTTGACCAATATAAAGAATTTTTTCATATTAATTGCGGTATAAAAAACCTGGAATATTTCTCGACGGTAAAGCTGTAGAAGTTATTTCACCATCAGCGCTAAAATGCAGTGAACACATTCTCGCATTCTTGAATTGTGACATTCGTTTTCCGGTCAACTCAAGTTCCGATCTTCCTGCTCGTATGAGCCACTGTTTGCACAGCAAATTATCTCTCGATTGCAGACGATGGAATTTAATGCCACATCCTTGATTGGAGCGACTTTTCCAACCTCTGACGATACAGGTAGCGGACGTTTCTTCAATTTTTTATTTCTGAAAGAGTTCTAAACAACAACCTACGCCATTTTGTTATGTACATGTGCCCACCAGCGTTTGATTGGATGGAGTATAAAGTGACTCGGGAGGTTGTTCGGATAATTACGGGGCAACTCGGTTAAATTCGGTATGAAATGGGCTATATCCTTCGAGTCACTCAAACCACAATATCACTGGCATCACACGAGCGAATATCGTTGGATTACTGTATGATCGCAGACTTCTTTTCGATTTTTATTAGATTAATTCTCTTTTTCACCTTGGTCATATCATTCCTTTATGCGCCTCTTTCCCAGTATCCCGTCTTTCATGTTCTAATGTTGCGTCATATGTAAGTACACATGTCACCAATCATTCAAGACTGCTCACGTGATCATCCTTGTATCTTGTTCAAATCGCCAAAATTGGTCGTTTGTACATATGCAGTGATGCTGAGAATGATCGTTATTTCATATGCTGAAGGTAAACTAACTTGAAGGTGCACACGTTTCTAATATGTGAAGCTCAATATATACTACTATACGCTACTATGGTGTGTTACGCGTATATGCTCTTAAAAAAAGTTAACAGAAAGAGTGAAAGACAAGAAACTTTGCAAAATTTAACAAATAATTTATTTCCCAAGAATACAAAGTGAAAATGAGGAAAAAGAACTTACGGTATTGCGAATTAAATCCCAAAATAATCCAAAAAATTACAGACCCAAGACCTAATAATTTAAAGTCCTGAATAAAATTCAGCAGAAGTCCAGAATAAATCCAAAACTGAAGGCGATTATATGTTTGTGGTAGCTTATAGAGTGTTGATGTCTCAACTGTCTTTTGCTGAATCACAGTAATATAATTCCAGGTTTGAATTCACTATAAATTCCAGAGAATGTCTCAATTCAAGACTTTTATCAGAGCACTTTTGTATTTCCAGAGATAATAATCACTTGAATTCAGTAATTCGAAGAAATAAATTTTCCAACCCAAAAATGAAATTCTGGACACAATATAATACGATTTAAAAGTGGTAGGTATTAAAGCACAATTGAAAAATACTCTCAACTACAAGATTATGTAGTTCTCTATTTGACCTCTGATCAAATTAGCATTTTCTGAAAAAAAAAACAACCTCATTACCTAATGGAAAATAACCTTCTAGAATCATCCTGATGTTTACAAAATAAAAACCAACCTGGATAATACTAAGGAAACTCCAAAACCTAGACCTAGACCCAAATATAACACACTTCTATTAATACTAATACTCATTTAATCCCATGTACACAGAGAATAATTTAGCCATGTATTAGTCGTTTACACAGAATAAAATAAAAAAAATAAATTTGGGTCAAACAGAAATAAACTCAATTTTGGACAAGGTCAAGTCCAACATGTAATGTTACATTACAATAGCATGTAATGAAATAAAAAAAAAATTAGAAAACCTAACAAACAATTAAATTAAATATACATAAAAGGTGTATTTTTGGATTTAATTTGTGGAGGAATTGGTAAAAGCATTCTTGGGTCTGTTTTCTCATCTCTCACTGATTCATTTTTGTCTTTTCGCAATTCGATGTTTTCTTTCATTGTTTATTTACAGGACATTACAATAAATGCAATCAGTGTTCAATATCCATTATTTCATTTTTTCTTTCTTTCGTTCATTGTGATACAGCGAGACTTGTATAGGTGTATTCGACAGCGATTGATATCGTTAATTAATATTCCACTTGGTAACAGCCATCCGTGGTGTATCTGTCACATGTACCCAACGGCCTCGCCCTGGGCTACCAGATTTTATAACATTGGAAAGTACCGACTAGACAGATCCTACAATAAGCTGAGTTATGCCCAAATTAATGACAAATACTATAGATTCATGTATTCCCTTACCAGTGTCCACACATGCCCAAATCAATGACAAATACTATAGATTTATGTATTCCCTTACCAGTGTCCATACGTGTTTGATACAGTAATGGCCAATGGGCAGGAATGTATTCGTGAATCAGCGTTTTCTTCACTGTTTATTGTATAGAAATTAATAGACACAATTAACTGGCTCTAGTTGCCTGGATAAATTTCATTTCAAAATGAATGGGACGACAGTGGCTTATTATTTGGGCGTATTTGTAGATGAAAGGGAAGGAATTAAGCCATCCAGTGGTAGAGTTTTGGAAGTCACGGAAAAGAAGGCTGGCGTATATTACGTCCGAACGTTGTTGAACGGAAATCATAGGACTGTCAGTTTGCTGCATTTTGGAACGTGAACTAAAACTTACATATCAACGAGTCCTTTTCGCATTTAGACTGCATTTTATATTTACGATAATTTTTGCTCTTAATTTTCCCGTAACCAGCTTAGTGTAGCTATTTTGTCTGGGTTTTTTTATGACTATTGTTTAAATTTGTTCGTAAGCCAAGATCGCTAAGGTATCCATAGAAATTTGATGAAAAATCTATACGTAATATAAAGCAGTGGGGAATGCTTTCCTCCATAGAATTCTACTCCTACCCAATACAGAAAAGAGGGTTGGAGGATGTTAATGGTCAACAACTAGTTTCTGTATAATTTGACAGAACTAAACTCATTGATAAATTGTTGTGCAAGAGTATACATGTAAAGTTACCTCAAGGAATTTGATGAAGCTTGCAATAACTAAGTTTTGGGAATCGGTCTTTGCTTTATTTTTCAAAAATCAAAGCGAATGCCTCCACAGGTAGCTGGAGTGGAGGTAATTTATTAGAATTTTGAAGCCCTGAACTCTAAACTTACCTACAGGAAATTTCCTATACTTAGTGTTTAGTGAGTGGGAATGCTTTTTATTTATCAAAGTGATCTCCCTTTAAGTTTGATGAAATTCAAAGATTAACAATGGTACCTACATTTACCCCTTGGTCTTTCCCTACCCCTTGGAAATTTGATGCTAATGCTGAAAACGAAGCGAGTCATTGTGTTCCACGGAACCCTTGTTTGAATTACAGTCTGTTTACCTTTAATTCTAACAGCGGTATGGACTTCGACCATAACTGATGATTTCTCCTGACGAACATATATCTGTAGCGATTTCTTATTTTGATTTATGTTGTTTCAAAATTCCTTTGAAATGAAACCCAGTAATGCATGAAGAAATGCCTTAAAGATATAATCTTTTTATTTCTTTTTATAGAGTTATGACACTTGATATGATTTAATTGTTTGTTTTACATATAATGTCACTTGTAAACATTAAACTCATCAATCCCACCAGACATATATTATAAGAAATATTTCTTATTGATGAACTCATGATTTTTCGAAGTTTCCTTGAGTAGTCTCCTTGTTACTATTTTCCACGATGTCGGTTTCACTGTTATTTTCTTTAATAATGTTTGCAAAAAAAACCAGGGACCATAGGTGACCCTTTTACTACTGCTACTACTACTACTTTAAAATAATAATATTACTATCGTGCTAGACAACACACAGATTTGACAGAGAAGATGGACAACATGTTCCTTTCCGCCCGCATATAAATTAGATTACTTATATTACTTATACTAATATTGTAACAAAATAGTAACCAGTTTGGATAGAAGATTATTCGTGAGTTTTACGGCTGTTCTGTAACTTTTACCTGTCAGCTTCTGAAGTGCCTCAAAAATTATAATAGCATCTGTTTATCCCTCAGCGAAATAACCCATACACCTGCTTCATATCCTAAATAAAAATAAACGCTATGTATGATATCAAAGAAGCTGGTGAACAATTTTATTGACGTTAAATATTAAATACATTTTTAAATTGTAGGGAAGGAAAGGAAAGTGGGCCTAGTGAACTACATTTGATCTTGGCAGTGAAACACAAGCGTTGGGATATTTTGGACTGTCTGATACAGAGTGGCATATCAATGGAATCAGTGTTCTCTGACAGGTTTGAAAAATTATTATTTTGTTTTCCTGTTTCATCTTGTGATCACCAAGAAACGCCAGCGAGCTGCAGCTATGATCTTGCGTCATGGTCCTAATCATCTTTTGTTTTCGTCTGTAACATTTACCGTAAGAATTGTTAACGTATTACTGGCGGTGAAACGTCTTCGAAAAACAGATGCCAACGGATTTATAAGGCCCATTATTATTAGAATTTACTGCATATATAAAGTATTTTAATTATTGTAATTCAATATTTATATGCATCAATGAAATCTACATACTATAACGACTACATTCCAGCCCGATACTATTGAAGTCTTTTGAGCAAGACGTCCATACCCAAGCTCAAAGTTTGAAAACTTTTAACGCACTGTACATATCAATTTTTCATTAAATTTCATTAAAAGCAAACGAGGCTTATAGAGTTTTCTTTTACTGAAATCTTTATACAAAGAAATGGAATATCAGATATACAGCGTACATACTGTGCATATATTTTATTTATACCACATACTGATACAGAGACACATAATAGCGTTTCCAAAAGAGTTCCGATTGACAACAGAAATCGGTGTATTGATGATTAGGGTGAACTCTTTAATCCCTACAAAGTATGTCGGCTACAAAATGTGGTCTTATAGTTACAGCGGATATTCGCAATCCTCTATGGAAATTGATAACTTGAGTTTCTATTTCCAGTTTTAAATTAAATACACTTATGATTTAAACACGAAAGTTTGTTTAGATGAAGAAAGTGAAGCATTACAAACATGATATCTCAAGTTTCTCAAACACTGACGCGCAGTCATTATATCACCGGCAAGTGTATTGAAACGAGTGAAAAATGCACTAAGCGAAACAACGAACCAGCATGCAGATATTTTAATTTATTTACAGTTGATCTAAGTCATTATTATGCTTTACTTTAACATTATGACAGACCATGAGATTGTTTTTATCGTCCAACTACCTCCTCTCTCTTTCTGTCTCTGTCTCTGTCTCTGTCTCTGTGTGTTGAGAGTCGCTTTGAATATATATATATATATATATATATATATATATATATATATAGATATACACACACACACACACACACACACACACACACACACACACACTACCACTTATTCTGGCAAAGTAACAAACATTAACCAAATGAATTTTTGAATCTGTGAAGAAAGTAAAAATGTATGTAGCATTCTTAACAAACACGTGAAATGTGGACGAAATCTCTTCAATCAGTCAAAATTTCATTCCTGATGTTCTATTGAAATTATATACATTCTTATTTCATTGTTTGAATATATATCCTTACAGTGTTTTAATTATTTTTGTGAGGATTACAACGTTTGAACTTGTAATCTGACACATGACCTATTTTTACATAAAGATATCGAGAAAACAATACGGGGCCCCGGGTGTCTGAGTGCTTTAAAGCACCTCGCCATAACCGATTACTGCCATTTGACTTCGGTCCGAGTGTGTTCGAGTCTCGGGCTCGGCCAATGTTTTTCTGTGATAAAGCATGCAAGTAGCTTCCCGTGGGTTGGTAGTTCTTATCGTGTTTTCCCGAGTTCTTTGTCCACCACTTATACTGGCAATCAAGTATAGCCTATACTGCGCTGAGAAATGGCGCTAAAAAAAGCAACAACTGTTTACATGATGATTATTATTCTTTGCAGTGATCTGTCAAGAATAGTTTTCCAATTTTCCACGGAAGCAATCTGCAGAAAGTTGGTGTCTTATGTATCAGGAGTAAAATTGATAATAAATCCAGAATGCCTCGGTGAAGCTTTCCACGGGGCAAGTCTTCGTGAAAACAGCCATGTGTTACAAAAACTTCTTGAAACATTCAGTGAAACTATTGAGAATTACAACGTTCTTCAGGTTAAGACCTTCCTTCATATCTCAAAGAACGAAGGTCGCAGCAGACAAGAGACAGTTCTGCATATATTGGCCAAAAAAGATTGGTTTTCAATGATGAAAAGTCTGGTTTGTCAACTTCAGAAACAGAAAGGAGAGGATTGTTCTGAGATAAGCAAACAGAAGGGAAAATACGATGAGCTTTCTATTGGAAAAGGGACCGGATGGAAAAGGAAAAGTCGTAATAGAGGCAATGAAAAGGAAGATGATGATGATGACGGCGATGACGAGGACGACGATGCTGCTGCTGATGAAGCTGAGGAACAGGATAATAAGATGGGAAATGATCTTCGTAATACCAGATATCTTGCACAGGAGTCTTTTGTAAATGTAAAAGACGAGCATCAGCGGTCACCCCTTTGGTACGCAATTGTTAACGGACATTGGAACATAGCAAACTTTCTGATTTTGTACAATGCAAATACGGGATCACTACCTGTTCCAGGTCTTGATGTGAAAAGAACATTTGAAGATACACAGAATATGACTCCCATAGAAACTCTAAGCATCGAGAAAGTTGCTGGCAGGAAAAGAAAATTTAAAAATCATGCAAATGAAAATTCCAACCCTCCAATCTTCGAATTGAAATCTTACTATACTCCCAGACAACCTCAAACAGTTCTTAGTGGACTACATGGAAATGATGTTGGACCCATGCCATTGAAACGTCGCGCACAGAAGGTTTCTGAACAAGAAATGAAAGTAAGAAAGTTGATTCCAATCATGAATGAAGCAAAAAATGTCGGCTGCACGATTTTGCACATTGCAGTCGGTCAAAGAAATGTGCCCTTGGTTCAGGAGATTTTGAAAGCAAATCCTCTGCTGGCAAAGACACTTGATAAATCAGGGTATCCTGCGTATGTGTATGCGGTTTCTGCAAATGACAATGAGCTTTTCCGAATGTTATTTGACGAACAGCTGATGAATATTCGATTGGGAAACCTGTGCCTAGACATTGCGATACGGTCTTTGCTAGATCAGCGTAATCTGCGCACAAGTGCGGAGAAGAGCCTTTTGAGGACGATGAAACTGATATATGAACCATATAAAGAGTTTGGAGAAACGCCAATACCAATTCCAGAACTCGAAAAACAGCTCAAAAATTTCAAAGGCGCCAAAGCAAAGGTTAAATACATTCTCTCCGGCCTCGGAGACGGCGGTGATTTTGTGAAGGACATTGTCACCTTTCTTGACAACGTAGAAAGAATTGTTACAGGATTAGATTGGTATCCTGCCCTAAATACGAGAAGAAACATGGAAGAAGGATCGCTGAAAGAGTTTATAGAATTTTTCATGGATAAATTGATGATTACTAAAATCGAATCAGCATCCATATATTGCATGTCAGTGATTGGTGATCTATGGATCTTACATAAATTGTTGGAGCAGGCAACAAAAAGCGAAGAGAATCGCAAAAAGTTGATCCCATTTATCGGGGAACTGTCTTTTATGGACATACTCGTAATCATCGGCATTGCTAAAAACCAACAGTGGCTCGGCGATACAGGAAGACTGACGATGACTTTGGATAAATTACCCGCAGTTTTTAATCTCCAGGTTTTACAATTGGCAGCTGATAAAGGTTGCTGGTTTGACTTGACTCGTATTGCAAAAGATGTTTTCAAATACGAGTCCGAACTCACAGACACTTGGACGTATGTATGCTGTGCTGCTGCACGGGAAGGTCACGAAGAGCTTTTTAGCTCCATCTTCGAGAACATGGATCTATCGAAAATCGACGAAGAAGAGAAAGTAAAATGGACATACATTCTTTTCGTCGCCTGCCTTTCTGGTCATACAGGAGTTGTGAAAAAAATGCACCAGAATGGGGTACAGCTGATACCGAAGATAAAGAACGCTCTGTTGGGAAAAAGTTTAGTAGGGGAGAAATTTTCTCAGGAACATTCTATTCTCCACTATGCAGCAAAGGGAAACAACGACAGCTGTTTACGCCTTGTGTTAAGGATTTTACGTGATAAAAACCTGTCCGTAGAAACTGGAGATATTTTGAAATGTGTCAAATTCGTTGGACAGACTGGGAACGTAAAGATGTTGGATATATTGCTGGAATCGTCGGAATCCTCAGGTATCGGAATTCCAAAAGATGCCGAACTTTCCTCCGTTCTCTTAGACGGTGCAAAGAGATGTCATGAAACCTTTTGTTTACGGCTAGTAGAGTCCGCAAATATTGACCCACGGTTTTCTGACAGCAATGGGATAAACGTACTTCACTATGCTGGACTATTTGGATTGTCGAAACTTGCAAAAGCTATCACAGACAAAGAGCCAAGAACTGTAGATATCCCAGATAATTTTAACATGTCCCCCCTTGATTATGCCCGACAAATGGGGCGAAGGGAAACAACAGCTATTTTTAAAGCAAGTTCGTCTAAGAAAGCGGCAGATTTAAAAGAGGACGTCTTGGAGGCCAACGGTTGGTTTAGTCTTCTTATGGAAGAAAACACAAAGATGAAAATAGAACAAAGTCTATCAAGTCGGTCTCCACGTTTTCATGGTAGGCACCTTTCACTGGAGAACTTGTTAAGCTCAGGCGACGATCAGGCAGCGTCCGTCTATCTTAGCATATGCAAAGACGAACTCAGTACATATCTCATTAAATTCCCGAATGGTGTTGAAATTCTCCATCTCATTGCCAAACATGGATGCATTAAATCGCTAAAGGTGATTTTGAATGCATTGGAGGAAACAACGGATGTTGACACAGTCTTGAATATGGAATACAAGCTTATCACACCACTTGCCACTGCCATCAAGTACAAACGCATTGAATGCATACAAGCATTGCTATCACATTCTTCTGAAAAGGCAAGACAGTGGAAGTCAAATATTACAGGGGAAAATATACTTCACTATGCCATTAAATCAGGGAATGTAGAAATAGTTTCCATTCTTATGGCGGAAGGATTTGCTCAAGATTTAAGGCATTCGCCAGATTTACGTGGCCTTACGCCAATTGCGTGTGCAGCATCCCTTGGACTTCACGATATTCTACATGTCATGTGCGGAGAAGGGGAAGCCACGGACAAAAATCACATAAGTCATATAAACAATGCATCTTTCTACTGTACGGAATGTATATTTGATCGATGTGTTGGCTGGTCCAAGTTGTATCAAGCAGGGTACATTTTTGAAAGGAATATAAGAGGTGAGAATGTTTGTTTGTTGATGGAATTAGACCGGCGCTTTACTTCGGTTTCTTCCAACAGAGCATCGAGATTTTACTACGACACTGATCAAATACGGTGGTTATTTAGCTTTCCAGCAGCAAATGATACTTTGGCAAGAAGTGTAGTTACAGCTTTGGGATGTAATGCCTCAACAACTCCTTATAAACGCCAGGATCAGGAGAAGGCTGTCACCGATTTCCTTGTCAATAAAATGCTAGATGAAGACGAATCAATACCGATATCGATCGTCCATTGCTTGGCGTCAACAGGAAAAGTTGCTTTCTTGAAATCTGTGCAAGATTTCTGGAAGGTACATGGCAAACATGAAGGTAATCATCGTTATGACGAGTCTTTGTCAGAATCTGCTTATGCCTTTGGGTTTCTCAATGTTGGTCGCTATATTGACAGTGAAATTCGAAAGACCGGTGATACACCAAAATATCGGCACTTTGAACAACTGCGAAATATTTTGCCACCAAAGATAATGTGGTGTACTGGCCTTTCTCATCCAGGTGACGATATATGGCAGCAATCGATTGTGGAAGAGGGCTCACGAATGTCATTTGCAGATGTATGGATCATTTCGACAATGGAAAACTCGCTTCTGGAGGAAATGGAGAAGAAAGCAAACTTAACGGATATGGTTCCAAAAGATTTTCAGGGCAAAAAGTTGAGCATGGATGTCGAATCATTCAGAAAACAGAAGCAGCTCATGTCCAAGAATGAAGTGTGGTTGAGAGCTTTCCTAGCGTCGTCGCTGATATACGGGCGCTTGTCTTCTTTGATGAGATGTTCTGATAGCAAACTCACGGATTCGACATCATTGAAGGTACGTATTCTTACAATTTTTCTACCAGCTTCTCTCTATAGCCGATTCAGCAATATGTGCGAACTACTAAAACAAAAAAGTGAGGATTGTGGTCTTTTCTTAACGAAATACCCCTGGACTCCGTTGTCCTTGGAATGATACTCCAATTACTACTTCCGTCCAATGAAAATGAGGAGAAAGTATGCAAAGCAAATTCAGGATTGTGGGATTAAGTCTCCGTCATTAGATGACATAATTCAAGTTGCTTCGCATCTCGTTGCTAACCTCAACATTTTTAGATTACTTTTTCTTCTTCATGAATTTTGTATTATCCAAATCGAAAAACATTAATGGTAATTTGGGCGAGATTTTCGTAGTATCGGAAGTCATTCATAAATAACTAGTTTGAGTGAAACATAGCTGAATATATTTTCTTTGCTGCGAACTCTATTTGCTGGAGAATTAATAGTAAACCTGTCAAAAAAACACATAGTTTCCTCGTGTACGACTATTTGTGAGAAAGACTTGTTTAATAGCATCAAAATGCAAACATTTCGTCGGTTATCAAAACTAATTCAGGAAACGCTCTGTTTGTCATATTTTTTTTTCGTTCAAAATATTTGGAAAAAAGTTTGAACAAGATTTTTAGTTAACAAGGAAATTGTTTACATTTTATTAATTTGCTTAACATGCATATTCGATCAATTTTACTGCGCTTCATTCAGTATGATATCGTCGCTTTACAAATGAATACACATCTGATAATAATCCTTATCGCCATTTCTGTACAAAGATAGTTTCATATATCGTGTTTATTCCATACTTGTATTTGTAATCATACAGGTCAAATGCCTGACCGAATCATATGGGGAGCAGGCGAAGACCACGACTGAAGTTGATGGATCCTTGACAGAAGCCGTCATTTTGAAAACTGTGGAAGACGCCATTGTGATACAGTATGACGAAGGTCCCCAGAACAGAACGATTGAATCTCAGATTCGTGCAAGAGTTCAATCAGAGATTCTTCCAACCCTTGAAGAACAGGTACATTACCTAATTCTCCATTTGCACCGTGTGTCTGTGTGTGTGTGTGTGTGTGTGTGTGTGTGTGTGTGTGTGATGACTTCTGTTTATGTCTTTGTCCTTATTTCATATATCTCTATTTTTATGTGTAAACATATGTATCGACAAGTAGACGGAAAGAATGAATACTGAGTTTCCTTCGTTTTATGAATGTTCCTATATAACTGTCAACGTTCTCATGAAGGACAATGTCTTTCCAGAAAAATAAGAGATCTGTTTTATTTGTTTGTGTTTTTTATTGTTTTTTTTTTTTTAAAAAAAAAGTATTTGGATATACTTTTTTTCCCTAATTGTTGTTAGGCCTATTCATATTTTGTGTGTCAAGAAGCCCCAGGAACTCTGTGAATGTTCCAAACCTTATGGAATTTAATTCGATATAATGACTGCTACAAACATTGTATCTAACGGGTAACTTGCGAATTGTATCTAACGGGTAACTTGCGAATTTGCGATTTTTGTCTTTATCCAGCTCAAAACCATGTTAAATGGAAGACACGTTTGCCTGCGAGTTGACTGGCGTTCGATCGAGAGCCGCCGTATTAGTAGCAGTTTTAGACAAATCCTTGGCGCCCTCTGTGGGGACGAGTTTGATAATGCCTTGGGAGGACTCCAGGATGTCATTCGTCATTGTGAAGACATGCTGGAGAACATCAGGAAGATGTTCAGTCCAGAAACTGCCAATCTAGCTCTGTCACTAATGTCACAGAATACCGAAATTATCGTCAGGTAAGGAGGATATATATACATGTTTGTCATATCCGTCCATCTGTCCGTATATTTATCTCCAATACTTGAAATCATTGCCTATAACTTTGGCACCTTTCATATTAGTCCTACCAAACACGGTCTTATCTAAATCAGGTATTATCTGCAGTTCTACAATGATTTTGTTAACAATGATATCCATCTACATCGGCCAGTTACAATTAAGGTTTGAACGCGCGTGCGTGCCCTGCTATACTTTGCTAACCTTCGGGTTAGTAATGGGTGTGCTGTTTATATTTACATGTGCTACGTGGACAGTTTTTGTTTCTTTTTTTTTTTTTTGTTCACCAACGAAGTTGTGAGGGAATATAGCTTTACTTGCGTGTGTTCGTTTGTTCTTTTGCGTGTTCATCCATTTCGTCCTCAATATATTGGACCCTTTTCATTTAAACCCATGAATTAATGCTTCTCGGGTATGGTTACTCAGCCATATAAAAACTGGGTAACTGTGACCTAAGTTTCACGCTTGATTGAGTTTTGTATTGTCAGTTGATCGTTCTTTGCACCCTCAGTACCTTGCACTCTATTTTTAAATATATTCATGACAATTGGTTTATGGATACATTTAAAGAAAGTAAATCATCTTTATCAATAACCGGGTCAGTGTGACCAAAGTTTCATGCTTGAGGAACTTTTGCAATTGCACTCAGTTGAAACGTTAAGCACTCTAACTTGCACGTGTTTATACGTGTACCTGTACAGCATTAGCGATAGCTCTGAGCAATTACGTGATATGTCATTGTGGCTTAGACTCGCCATCGAATTGGCAAATGAACAGACTTGCGGTGGTTTTAACAGACGATGAACATAAACTTCTAATACGATAATATGATAGAGCTATCAGCTGCATTTAACATGAAATCGATTCTGGAATCTTCCAAAGATAAGCGTTTAGGCCTATGTTTTGCTCTGACAAAAATAACTTTGAATTGCACAGCATTCTCGGCCTTCCAGACAAAGTAATCTGCAAACATCGAACAACAGCGACTGATACTGAAGGACTGCACGTATTACTAAGAGTTGCTCATCGAAAAAGATTGAGGAATTGTCACCCAACTTTAGTCCGTCTAAAACTGAACTGTGCCATTTAATCAGTGTAAATTATTTAGTTGACTAAATTTGCAGAAGCAGTACAAGACCATGCAGAGTCATTAGGTAACTACTGGGGATGTATCGACAGCACTATCAGACCTATGTGCGCACCAGATTTACAGCGGACTTGAAGCGAGAACTAAAATGTCAAAGCATTACCACGTTATATAGCATGACTTCTAATTTTGCATAGAGTAGTAGAAAATATGGTGGCATGTTAAGGGTAAGATTGGTATAGAACAGATGATGCTGTTTATCCACCCAGTGCTGATATCATATTGGATTTTTATTACAGATAAGAAACATTGTTGGTGCGTGTTCTCAGTGTTTTGTCATAGTCACCAACAGATTAAAAGAAGAGATCATGTAAACATTGTAGTATTGCTGGATTGAAAATATTTAATAAGTATGCGGGAGGATATTAAAGCTCGCTAATCAATCAGTACCGTCTCACCAGAGATGCTACTAGAATCTTATAACATAAACATGTGAAATGCAATGTTTGAAATATCTCCTTTGTGCAAAGCACTTTCATGTACTTTTAATGTATACCTTATTGCTTTATTTTCCAGTATCGTCTTCTTTATTTCTCTTTCTTGATTTCCTGCTCCCTTTCCTCCCGTGTTCATTTCACTGTTGATTAGTTTTACTCTTCTATCATATCCCATACTTCCTGCAGTTGCTTGTTTATTTCATCAAGCCGTTCATCGCTTCCAAAATTAAAAAAGCATTAGATAAAGCATGTTCTCGTTTCAACAACTCGTATTATTGCTGGCACATCATATCACAATTAAAATTTCAATCTGACACGTGTTAGCACCTCATTTCAATTCAAAATTTCATTTTATTATTTAACTTGCACAAAAAATTCATTGTTTTCTTACCTAACAGTACAAATAATTGTGTTATTAGTCTAAAAAAATGCAAATCAAATTAAATATAGAGTACATAAGTTAATTTCTGCAGTTTCGCAATGAATTTCAGTTTTCTGTCTTAGATTGTTCAATGATAAATGACCTTTCTTACGTTGGTCTTGCGGCCTTATGAGATTCTTTTCCCATATTGTCGGCAGATATGTAGAAATTTAGAACCATCTTATTTTATCTTGAAAGCGATTTCTGGCCAAAATCATTCCTCATCAACTTCATGTCGTATTTAAAGGAGAAGAACATTTGCTTTCTAAGCAACCGCCTTTTGGTGGAGGGTATTATGCTATGACTTTATCTCTCCATTTGTCGATAAACTTTCCCTTTCCGCAGAATAACATCAGTTCTAGAACATACCTTCGCTAGACTCTGCGGATACGTTACACTTGAAGTAAGAAAGAAGTCTATCGATTTCGGAGTCGAAAGGTCAAAGGTCAAAGTCACTGCGACTTAAAGAAGACTTTAGTTTCCGCACAGTAACATTAGCTCTACACTACAAATCTGGACCTAACTTTGTAGATGCATGTTTTGAAAGAATCCCGTGGAGTGTAGCCATGAAAGGTCAAAGGTCAAGGTCGCTGTGCCTGACAGAAGATAAATGCTTATTGCAAATAACATATAGTTTTCGGACATGCACCTTCCCAAAGTTTGTGGTCGACTTGCACGTTGGTTAAGAAAGCAGCATATCGATTCTGAGGACAAAAGATCAATGGTCAAAGTTACTTTGATTGAACCAATATAATTGTTTTTAAATAATAAATTCAGTTCCAAAACGCGTACCTTCACTAGATTTAACTAAGATAGACAAAAAAAAAAAAATGGGTCATTTTGACTCAGTGTCCATGCTCAGGTGAGTTTTGTATTTTCTCATTGCCAGTTTATATATTGTGGGCTACTCCAAATATGCGCCGTTGGCGAGAGGGCTCCTGTTGAGGTGACTCCTGTTGGCGAGGGGACGCCTGTTTACGAGTAAATGCCTTGTTTAGATTATTAATACGGATGCACGAATAACAGCGTACTGAAAATCATCACTAGCTTGTTTATTAGACAACTTATTGGGCAGAGCAAGGGGATGTCCCGAATTGTCTTCTTTTTTCGTCCTCTCGTGTACATTTTTGTCAAATATTTCTGTTTATTTTGCATAAGGAGAGACAAAATATCGGTACCTCATTATCTCTTCTCACCATTATTAAAGTTTGCCTTAAGTTCTATTCCAAATGAATTAATTTAACAGGTACATTGATTCGACACCAAGCAGCCAGACTCAGTCAAAGCCAAGTTTCTTCATGCCCAATCCAACATGGGTGTGGACCTTCACGATAGACGCAGGCGTTCTCAAGTACGATAGGTCAACCCTCCCCCTGTGGAATATAATCAAACTATACCATACAGTATGCATCAATCTGATAACAGGCCTCACCAATATTGCTTTTGAGAGCAAACCAGTGAAAGATATTCTCTCCCGTAGGGGTGTAACTATCACCAGACGATATTCCACGATTTCTTCGGACAGAGTTTCCGTTCAGTCAGAGGATGGGACTATGAGATTATCTTCGAGAGATTCTGATCAGATAACTTCCAGAGGGAAGAAACAGAAAGATATTAACAGGAGAAATATCACGCTTGATATAGATATAAGATCATTTAGCAAGATTCAGAGTTCCGAGGTCATTGCCCAGCTGTTTCGTGATAAAATTTACTATGAAATGTGTCTGCTGGATGTCACCTATAAAGGATTACTTTGGTTTGACACTTATATCCACCGGTTGGTGCTCTCTGGAACGAGCGCAAAGCATGGATCATCTATTGCTATTTCAAATGGAACACTTAGTTTAGATTTCAATGTTCGACCAACCCAGAATGGCAAATGGGTGGTAGACAGTTTGGATTCCTTACAAAAACTGAATCAAATAGAAGAACGCGAACTGAGGCAATCATGGACCGAGGCGACGATTCCTGATGCAGAGAGAGATGCTCAAACAGTTGTTCAAGAAATCAAAGAGAAGACAGGATTATCAGTTGCGTTAAATATTGATGAACAAATGATAATGTCGTCAGTGATAGAGAAGAATAGAAATGAAATGGAACATCCTTTTATGATAGCTGGCATCCTCACGCAAATCGCCACAACACGGCTAAGCGCGTATTTCGCAGAAAGCATTAAGAAATTCATCGAATGGGACGTTTGTCTAATGGACTGGATGACAGTGGACCTACCACCAGGACTTTGGTATGTGCCAACTATGAAAACGCTCCGGAAGGATAACTTTCTAGGGAAGGTTTTGATACAAAGGACGATTCCATCTAAACTGAATGGCCAAGACAGGAGAAATTCTTCTTTAAATCGCCATAGTGCCTGGCTGCGAAACCAATGGACATATCATATCAGTAACGATTTCAAAGAACTAAAACTCTTAAACAGCAAAGAGGAATTGCCAAAGTCATTCGAAAATGTCCACGGTATCTGGGTCCAGAAACCATTTCATAAGTTGAAAATTCTATCTGATACTTTCAAAAATGATCGACTCCAACTGTTATCCCTAGACGGTAGACTTTACCGTATCTTAGACCGCAAAACATTGCTAGATTTTCTACAGTCGTTTCCGCTGAAGAAATTAGTAGGCCAGGACGCAATGAAATCTGCAGAGAGACTGTCTTGCAACTTTTTCGACCCAAGCGTATCAACGACTAAAACACGAGTAATAGATCCCAAGCTGTACACTTTGATTCTAGGGTTGGATAAGGATCTATGTACCTTGTTAGATAAGCTTTCTTTAAGCCTGTTTGGGTTTGGAGTCAACGTATCCATCAATTGGTCTTCATTTGTTTCAAAGGAAAAGGGACTTACGGAAACAAAACTGATAACTTCAATCGAGGCATTGATGAGCACGTTCCATCAACTTATCGATAAACGGCATCTCCTCATACACGATAGCTTCGGATGCGAACTTGTTGAGAATGTTCGCAAAGTGATTGCTCCTACGCTTGGCAAGCTTGTTACTCTTTACGTATCATGCAAATCTGAAGATCAGGCTGCTCAACACAAAGGATTGAGGATCGTTCATGGTTATATATACGGGGAAAAGTGCGACGTGCTCATTTTATCCGAGACGGAGATAAATATCATCGTAACGGGTAGAAAGCAAAATGCGACATTCTTGAAAACGTTTGAGGGGGCTTTAGTTCAAATGATAGAACTTGAATTGGAAAAGGAATTTGCCCTTATTAAGGATGAGGCAGAATGTACTAATACAAACACAGACCTTAAACTCACACTCTCTGTCACTAAACTTGACTCAAAACAAGCAGGGGAAAGCAAAAACAAAACGATCGCCAACAATGAGCGTGATGAGTACTCCAGTGAGTCAAAGACTGCTCTGGATCTTCATCATGCATCTGTTGTGTCTCCGTATGTACTTGATGGCTTAATGTATATTCGGGATTCACTGAGGAGGAAGTTACCGGAGTTTTTCCACGTTTCCTTGCTTCAGACATCTGATAATCAAACAACAATCAAATGTGAGAATGGTACTCTTGAAATTCGCGTCTCTCCAATGGATCTAACAGCGGAAACGATTTCAAAGAAACTCATTTCTTTGTCGGAGTCATTAGAGAAAACGAGCACATTAAGTGCCACTGATGCAAATGACGTTTTTTTCAACGTAGATTCAGCCTTTTATTTCCCCAAAATTGGGACTAATACTTTTACATTAGAAGTCTGCATGAAAACAGGAAACGGTGTGTCAGAGTCATTTTTGGAAGCTTTAAGCAAGGATTGTTTTGAAATAAAAACAAATTCCGCGGACACAACTTTAGTAGTGAATTCTGTGCAGAAAATAGACACCAACAAACTCAAAATAGACTGGATCGCTCCAGAAAATGTGAAAGAGGTGGATGATGTGCTGATAACTGTACTCGGACACCAAATAGGGAATATAAAGCCACTGATCTCTAAACCTGAAGATGTTTTCTGTACGAATGTGTCCCCACACGAAGACGAAATGGCTCTCTCGACATGTAAGGAATCATCCTTTTGCTTTTTCTTTGAACATGACCTCACTGCATTGTTCAAGACTCGGTGAACTTGTATCTTAAAGGAAAGGGTGCATCGGGTGATTCTAAGAATCTATGTCACAAAACTGTGCACCTCAGAGAGTCGAGAGGTTGGTCCGACGATTCCAGATTTGCCCTTATTTTCTCCTACCAAAAGCGAAAGTATCCAGGAATAGGGAAAAGGGAACCATTTAAGGTCACCTGGGAACAGAATCGCAGAATACTAGTCCGATACACTTGTCTGGATTCGTACCGCCAAGTCCATATCCGTGCGCTGTGCAAAACGTGCAAGTGTTACTTGCGTATATACACCCCATTCTTCAGTGTGCCACCGAACAAGTCTCTGATTTGTTACCCAAGGTAACCAAACTCCTTTTCACTAGAGGACAAGACAGTTTTACGTGTTAGCCAACGTAACCTAACTTCTTTTCACTATAGGACAAGACAGATCTACGGGATATAAATTATTATTATAATTTTATTATTATTATTATTATTATATATATATATATATATATATATATATATATATATATATATATATATATATATATATATATATATATATATATATATATATATATAGTGTAAGTTTTAGTTTGAGAGTGCTTTGTTCTTATAATTAGTGAGGTGTAGTAAGCACAAAAACCCGTACCGGAGCAACACAGTCTCTGTTATCGAATTAAATCTAACGTAACCCAGATTTCTAATTCAAATGATTATTTTAACATTGCCTTCATGTTTTAATGTATAAGCAGCTGTCTTTCTGTCTTTGTTTTGTAAATTGTTTGGGTATCCTTCGGGTTTGAAATCCTTCTGAGCGTTGAAGACTTTCCTTTGATGATGTTCTTGCTGTACTTATATTTCCTTGTCTAACTGTGCATTTATGTAAATAATTGCTACATTTATTGTACAAAGTTTACTTCGTACATTTATAAATGAAACGTTTGTTGCTGTATTTATTTTAAAATAAGAATTGCACAGATTTTCATTCAACCCTTTTTTGTCAATTCAGATTAGGATTTTTTGGGTGGGGGAGAAGCAGTTTTATACTGGTAGTTCTTCACTTCTATGTTTTTTTCCACATGTACATAAGTCAATGTCATTCAGCTGTACAAGTGTACATTGTGTTTATGGACACACCATTTCTTTTCTGAAAAATTTCCTGATTAAAAGAATTCAGATTTTGAGGGCATATGCGCCGAATCGAGTATGTGTTTCTTAACCTTGTGCTTGGAAATGGAATTGCTTTATACATGTGTTTTATCGGTTAGATCCTTGCAGCTCAACATTTCCTTGAAATAATTGTACATACATACATACCGTTTGCACCATTAACCACATCACCCTTTGGTGCTATTTCCATATTTCTGATCTACGCCCATGCTGAAATTCGATGGTCATTTACTTCCATATGTGGTTACTCTTTACGGATACTGATATTAGTTTTGTTTGCTTGGAGAGGGGGGGGGGGCGGGGATGGGAGAGGTGAAAACAGAAATTATTCAGTAACTTTGTGAGACAGTTTAATCGTAATCTAACAGGTAGTAATTTGTAGGTCACTTGAATGTATAAAATGCTTTATTGAGGAAATTTCAGCAGACTTTTATTTTTGCGACTTCACGATCTGCTTATACGTCACAGAATCATTATCCGTCATATATCAAAAAGAAAACATTGATATCGCAACACTGCGCATGCGTGTATTTTCAGAATTGCAGTAGAGGCACAAATTTGCCCAAACAAATCATCTTGACAATACATTTTAACTACAACAGTTTTGATTTTCAACTGGCAGTGTAGTATGAGGGGAGGAGTCTTGATTTTTAACCGGCAGTGTAGTATGAGGGGAGGAGTCTTGATTTTTAACTGGCATCATAGTATGAGGAAGTGGTCTTAACTTAAAATGGAAGTTTACTGTAAGGGGAGTAGTCTTGATTTTTGGCTGGCAATACAGTATCAGGAAAGCGGTCTTAATTTTCAAATGAGGAGGGTGGTCTTGATTTTCAACTGCCAGTATAGTATGAGGAGAGGAGTCTCCCATATTTTAAAATGTTTCAATTTTTCGAATGCAGACCTGCTTTTAAAGTGTTTATAATATTTTAACTTAATTTAAATTTATTGTATATAAATATTTCCTAGGTCCCTGCAATAATTTTCAAATATGACGTTACTTGGTCAACTTTGTAATATGGGACCAAAATGAACCCACAAATTTATTTCATGGGAAGCAATTCATCTTCTTTTAGATTATATTGTTTTAGAATTTAAAGGTATTACCCCTGTATATATTTGCCTCCCGACAGGGAATATGCATTTTTTTTCTTTGTTTGTATGTTTAATTTGCTTGCATCGATATATAGAAGTAGAGAAATCAAGTTAGTTTTGTTTTATTTGTCTGCGTTTGTATTGCTAAATAATTGTACACATTATTTTAAGACTTTTCATACAAGGAGAAAAACATGTTGGTAAAGTATCTAACATACGGACGGACGGTAAACTCTACGTCCTTTACAGAATAATGCCATGTCTCCTGGTTTTACATGCTTCACCTACCGTGCATCATGCGTGACGTGGAGTACCTTGTATGTTGATTTATATATTATCTACGTCGCCCAATTTACATCATGTTATACCATGAAGCAGAACTTCATCAAGCGTGTTAGAATTTTATCTTTCAAGAATATACACCGACGTGTGCATTTTCCAGTAGATATCTTCAAAGTTGTTTATAATTATTACTATCTGTATGATACCAACCTTCATTCGAATAGATGTTAATTAGTAGTCAGTAGTTACCGGTATACTGTACCATCATGTAGGTAGATTTATCACATGACATTTAGTCTGACATACGATATTTCTTCACAGGCCCCATTAAGAGGTTGAGAGAGGCCAGGACCAATTCGATGGTTGAGGCCGCTAGGCCCTGGTTATTTTGAAATTCGGAAATGTATCGAATGCCAAAACAAGCCCATATAATTTACTGTAGAAAGATTTAACAGACAACTAAGTAAACAACGCGAGTTTGTAAGAGATCTAAAAATGACTGGTAAAAACCGAGGCCCTTTAGGGTTGAGGCCTATGCCATATGCCACCCCGCTGCCCCTCCCTCTAATTGGGCCTGCTTTTTAATGTAGACCATTTATTTACTTCCTCTTACATTCCATCTTGTCATATGTTTTATGTTAAAATCTATGTTATCATGATGTTTCTATGTAAATAAGATTGACTGTGTCCTTTGACACAATCTTTTTAGGCAATCATTATTTTACAGATAATTCTATAAAAACTGTGATATGATAATTTAATTTGTAATAGTTTAGCTTGTTTTCTATACCAAGCATTGTGATTTTCGTTATTTTGCTACATTTTACATTTACATTTATATACTTTTAACTGTTATTAATGTTACTTAGCAAAAGTGTTACAGATTTTATATCGATTTGCATTTATCGCCTATTTACATTGAATTTTGTCTCAATCTATTGATTGATCGAATGGCAGAGAAATATCTAAGATTAATGCAAACAGATAATATATGCACCAGTGATATTTATTGGATGTACGTAACACTGAACTTAATACATTAACTTCACTTTCACTGGAGGCATGTAACCATCGCGTTGAGACCTGGCAAGAATATTTATGAACGCTTTTCCAAAGTGCGAGTGAAAATTTTACCTTTGTTTAATTTGATCGTGACTGATCCTCTACAAGTCTACGCAGATCTGATGATAAATTTGGGTTCGGTTAAAATGTTACATGTATATTACTAGTAGAACAGTCAATAGGCTGGAAAAGGGGAACAACTCTGCACGTGTATCCTATGCCACATTACCACTGTATGCACGCACAGACATGTATTTCAGTTACAGTTCAAATATTGCAGGTTCGAGAGACGGTATTATTCTTACGTGTACGTTATTATACTTAAGGGTTATATTATTTAAAGAAATGAGACTCGATCTTATAACATACATGGCAATAATGTATGAATATTAATGGGTCTAAAATGAAGTTTGAATAGTTCGCAGTTAGTATTCGCAAATATAGGATTAAAATTTTCCGCTGAATACCGACAAAGAACCAAAGTCATATTTAGGAATGCCACCAGAAGCCCAAGCCTTTCAATAGTGTCATACGTCACGTGGTTTCTATTCTAAGATTACAGATGATTGGTGTTTGCTTTTGCGTAGTGTTGATAAAATGTAAATGAAATAAGGAACTTTGTGAAAATTGGCCCCGCCTCTAAATAGGAATAAAGTATAATAAAGTGACTGCCAGTCACTGCAACTTCTTATCTTGTTTTCCTTGTCGGTTCAGTTAAGATATGTTGTACATGCCGTATATAGAGAAAATCGGTGCTGTGAAAGTTTTCTTTAAAGAAAAGAATAGCATGTTACTATTTTAGTAAATACACTGCATATAAGGATGATAGCAAGTCTAGAAGTAAAACCACAGTGTGAATCTCGGTATGTCATACTGTACTGTTGCTGTGATGCTCAGTATGTCATATTGAAATGTTACTGTGAGCCCAGTATGTCATACTGAACTGTTACTGTGAGGCCGGTATGTCATATTGAACTGTTACTGTGACTCTCGGTATGTCATACTGTACTGTTACTATGAGGCTCAATATAAGATCCTGAAATGTTACTGTGAGCCCAGTATGTCATATTGAACAGTTAACTTGGTCTAGATTTAACTGCTCGTTTAGAACAAAATCCCGAGAAGGGACACGAGAACGGTCGAACGAACTATTCCTTCCCGCAAGTTTTCATTCTCAAAAAATGCTTTTAATGCTTGTAGTTTGCTACAGTTATATTCAACATTATTTCTCAGTGTTTGTTTGTCCGTGGCGTTTCGTAAGCACTAAGCTTTTTTCTTTAACGCTTGTTCGTAATTTTGTACTTAATAAATATGAGTGATATAAGTAACCATTCAGTTATAGTTAATGCACAATTTTGTATTGTATCTTAAGATGATAAAACTCGTTTATTCTCGAAATTTATTTTAAAGTGAAAGATTGTGATTGGGTATTTTTCAAAATATATTTTAACCTCACTTTAGAGAGACTCTGGCCTGCAGATCATGAAGCGTCAAGCCTGAGACCGAGTTTCAAATTTAGCCACTTTAAATGGCATGTGTGTGACGACTAGATTGAGTTTTATGATCTCAGGCCAGGTCTGACATTTTGGAAACAAGCTAAACAAGAAACTCAAGTTTTGAGTTCAAAGTCAAAATTTTTCTCGGGAGCGCATATTCATGAGTGCCATTTAGCATGCCAACATAGGCAGTACAGTTAAAGAGTTCCTGACAGTCCATTGCCAGTGGTCACTTTGTCCAGTTTGATTACCGTTGCGCAAATGCATGAGTAGATATTGTGTGTTAAATGAACGTGTACTATATCGGTTGTGGACGCGAACAAACGAGATATGCCTCAGGCTGAAGGTGCGTTTAGGCACTATGAACATCTTTCAGCCTGTTGTTTTCTTCCATCAACCTTCGGAACCTTGAGGACCTACGGTATTAATCACGTGGACGAACGGGAACCAGTCCAGAATGGGTGATGATTAAATAAAGTATATATGAACTTGACTGGCCAGGATTGGTTGATAATGAAAGTAAAATTTTGGTAAAGATAATATTTTCAGAGCATATCCTTGTTGTGACTGAGAAAAAAGATAGAGATATTATTTTATTGATGGAATTTTAGTTCTTTCACAGACTTGACTTTGCAAAACGCATTACTGATATTAGCGCCTGATCCTGTCCGGAATTGAAAACACGTGTTTCAAACACATGTATGTCAGGAAAATGCTGCGGATATATGGCTTTCTCCACCACAAGATTGCATCAAGAATGTGTCCTGTACTGATGAACATTGGTTTGGTCATGAGCATCCATAAATTTAAAGCTACTGAATTTTTAATAACAAAGTGGTTCCATAGGTTTACTATGGGAGTAGAATTAGTACCGTTATTATACGAATGCCAGTCGGTGCACTCATTTATAGTACATTCATTTCGTCACCATAAATGGTTGTTGAAATCGCGAAACTGTTAGCAAATAGAGGTTGTTTCCCTTTCAGTCAAGGAGTTACCTTTCCGTGGTATGTGTTTTGATAATGATGCATAATAAAAACATGAACTCTTTATTCACTTTTATATGATGCAAGTTGAGATAAATACGAAATAAAAGGTATTTAGTTTAATTTTAAAAAAACCCCATACATGGTTCTGTTTTGGAAATACACATTTTTTATGAATGCATTAAATATTATTTCATTACAATCAGTTTAAACTCATAAAAGTGAAATTAAAAAAAATACGATATAACTGAGTATTTACCTTGGAGAGGCAATCCCTTGCCAGAAAGGGACGTAACTTATAGTCCATAAATAGGAGTAATTGGTTTCAGTTCAGTAATTGTACATTTACTAGAAAGCATAACGGACGTGCTCTGTTGAAAATCTATTTCGTCCTTACATGCAAATTCATGTTCTGCGTTGGAACCGTAAAAGAAAAATAAATTTGACAGTACTGTTAACTCTAAATTGTTCCAAACTGGTAAATGTCGAATCGGAGCAGTCACTCCAAGGATTAACTGCATTGTATGTAACGATAGATGCATGACCGGTGCTACATAAAGGTTCGCACGTGGGGTGGGAGATGATGGACAGCGAAATTCCTGTGGAAAGATGATCCTCACCATAATGATATTGATATCACAAACTCGATCTTTTACACTTCTAGTAGAACAATCTAATTATAAGGGTGAGAATTATTACATATTCATACCAGGGCACAGATCATGAAAATATTTGTAATTGAAATAATAATAATAATAATAATAATAATAATAATAATAATAATTATTATTATTATTATTATTATTATTATTATTATTAAGTGTAATTTTCATTATTTCGAGTAATATTTAATGTAATGTTATGATTTTTTTTACTACAGTGTTAAATAGGTAGATCATCGTTGTCTGTGATATTTTTTATTTTGTTTGTTTGTAATAATTACCGTTGGGGTTTACACTGAGGTAAGAGATGCACAAGCTTTCAGGTTTTTATCACCTTTAACTTTTACTTGTGGAGCCTCTTCGCAGGGAAGCTGAACTTTTGGCACAGGTATTCTATTCCCCAAAAGATCCTCCTCCAGAGGGTGTGTGCATTAAATGGGCGCTTTATCATGCCCCTTCGTTGCAGTAAAGATACTGGAACCTAGTAAGACACCATAACCGTTGTGTTTAATTGTCATAACGTGTAACTACAATACGATATTCGATATGGCCGTCATCAGAAACGATGGCGTGACGTCAAACACTACACATCGAGGTACCGCTCACATATACAGATTGATTGTGGCCCGTATTGAGTGTGTGTGATTTTGTATTTTTAACGTAACTTTAACAGTATTTCAGTCATATCGCTACAATGTCTGCAGTGTGACAGTTTTTATAGGGATGTCTAGCGCTGGGGCATCTTGCCGCAGACATGTAGCACGATGTCCCACACAGTCACATTATCCAGACACCAGGCCGACCAGTCCGAATACTAACCATTTAATGCTGAGTGCCAAGGCGAGGCAGCTGCAAGTACCATTTTTATAAATCTTCCGTAAAACTCGATCGGGGTTCGAACCCGCGATCCCCCGTTTCGGAGGCGGATGCTCTAACCACTAGGCCACCGGAACAGTGGCCCGTTTTGAAAATAGAATCAATCTATCTTTTTATACAATAAGATAGGAAAAAATCTTTGCATTCAAAGTAGAAAAAAGAGTTTTAAAAAGCAAAGGGTGGGGTGTGTGTGGATAAAAACGACGGAGGCCATATAAAGGCATAGTAGCCAGGGTAATGTCAAGAATATATATATATATATATATATATATATATATATATATATATATATATATATATATGCCAAGCTAACACTGAGGCTGTTCATTTCAGTGTCATCCTCAATATCGTGCGCACGAACACATACAAATATATATGGTGTGCAATTTCGATTGTTTTAAATTTGATTTCTATATTTGAGGTTATACTGTTTTGTAACAATTGAGACTTTGTGACAATGAGAACTATTTTGTGACCGTTTGATTGACATCCCGTTCCCATTGTGACAAAACATCGAATCTTCTAACCATATTATATGGGGGTTTTTTTTGACAAGAAAATACTATTTTTTCTTTTGGAGTAAATTTCAAAGGGCTATTATCGTACATGAGAAAGACCTTGTGGAGTTATAACTTGATCTTACAGTATACCTTTTGCTGAAATAAATCTTTAACATGCATAAAACGTTAGCTAAACAACACTTTCGTGAATTACGAATTATTTTGTACACTGAAGGTGAGTTGGTTAAAAATGAAACTGGTTTTTTTATATTTAATACTTCATATAGGGACAACAAGAAAAGTTTCACCTTTTAATATTGCTGTGTTAACACTCCTGAATATTCGTTGTTTTCACATGCTGTGTTAATATTCCTGAATATGCCTTGTGTACAAATGCTGTGTTAATATTTCTGAATATGCCTTGTTTTCACATGCAAAACACTGAATTTTCCTCTGTCGATGCTTTATCATTAAATCAATTTGTTTCAATAAATTTATTGTGTATTATGTCGCTGAATATATATTTTTTAGTAATGAAAAACACGATAGTATTGTGCGTAACACTCTACATTGCTATTTCTGTATTGCCAGTCTTACGGTGCAATTCCCATTTTCCAACATCTTCTCGTGTGGTCTGTTCACTATCTGTTTCAAAGTATCTTCAATATGAATGTGTCTTTCATTTTTATTCTTCTCCATGCTCCTTTCATTTTTATTTTTCTCTAGCCAGCCATTCCAGGTATGTGAGATTTAGAAGATGAAGGTATATGTATGATTTAGGTATGCCTTGACTGGAAATCGTCATTATCCATTATTTGGAGAAAAGGGCCACCAATTGCCATATCCTCAGAGTGAAACTATATCAAAAAATATCGATAAGGGTTCGTCTTTCGTTCCTATTTAGGAGAAAAGACGTGTGAAATATATATATATATATATATATATATATATATATATATATATATATATATATATATATATATACAAACACAGAAATTAATTATTTTATTGTTCTAGGTTTTTAATGGTATTGACTGTGGTAATCAACTGGTTTTCTTATTAAAACAATTTAATTAACTTTAATCTAATTTTTCTCGTATTAGCCAACTTCCACACTTGCATTCCATATTCATCTATCTATTAAGCTACCTATAATGAAAGCACCCTATGTAGGTGTCCGTTTCTTGAATAAAATAATCATACCGGTCTAGAAAAGCAAGGGACGTTACTATTGGTCCTCTCCCAAAGACCGCCGACAGATACGTTGCACTTATGTTCCTTGCAGCAGAAGAAAAATGCACGTAGTACGCACCAAATGTAGTCTGGGTGACGTATAAAGAAAGTATCCGGAATCTCGAGCGGAATCACTAAAATGTTGCCCTGGAGAACAATATTCGAACATTTTGAATCCATTTTTTCGGCCACAGCTTACCAAAACTCTGAGAAGATGGAATTAACTTTTGTCATGAAGAGGGTAAATATGGATTAAATAAACCACAAACAAACAAAAACAACAACAATACAACCTTCAAAAAAAAAAACCCCGCAAACGGCAAATACAGCAACATCAAACATTATGTTCAATCAATCCTACAAACATCGAATGATGAGTTCATTCATCTATTAATCAATACACTCAAAATCCCCCCAAACCACCCCAAAAGAAATAACTACACGAGACAACAAAGAGTAGGAAAGAAAATAGAGATTAAAAAACAAACAAATAGGTAATCATCAACCTGCTGCAGTAAACAAACAAACAAAAAAAAACAATAGCTCATTATTTCCCTTTAATTAATATATACTGTAACAAATATATACGTAACGTCGATCATATTCAACAAGAAATATAGTCACACTGTCAATTATTTTATCAGATCCGACTAGGATAGCCCCTCTTCACTCCCATGCTACTATGGGCGCCCGCAGCATGGGTCAAGGGGGTTCACGTGACCCCCCCCCCCAACTCATACTGCATATATATAAATATTAGCCTTAGTTTCAGACTGCTTCTTATACTAACTCTCCCGGCCGTGACTGACTGATTCCTCCCCTCCGAAAATCCTGACACCCCCCCTTGCACAAAGTCCTGACCCCCCCCGGAAAAAATCCTGCGGGCGCCCATGCATGCCACCCCCACCCCGAATCTCTGAGGCAAAACATTTAGTAAGAACTATTATCACAATGGCTCCTTTTAGAAAAGGCACTAACTTTAATCTTTAGCCATCAATTAATGGTTATGTATATTGTTCAGTAAGGATGCTTAAGGGGGAAAGGGGAACACTTGTACAATGTTAAGTATATTTAATTTAGGGATTATATATAATATGACAAAAACCAATGACGATATTTGAGCGACATTTGCCAACTGTACAGGAATTATCGGGATTGAAACTCGTGGCTGCAGAGGTGTAAAGATGTATCGCCTATACTGAGATATCAGGGCTCCATACTTGGATAAAGTTAACTAGTTAGTTTGGTAATGTGATTGTAAATATTATTAAGAAGCCGACACTCACCTTGTCTGTAGCGCTCACCTGGGCCTGGTAAGCCAATAGAAGTTTGATGCATTCCACGTCACCTGTGCTGGCCGAATAGTGTAAAGCTGTACATCCACATTTCGGGGCCTGAATAATAATAATAATAATAATAATAATAATAATAATAATAATAACAACAACAACAATAATAATAGCAAAAACAACAACAGCAATAATAATAATAATAATAATAATAATAATAATAATAATAATGAGGACGACAGCAACGTGTAAGATCGTAATTCTAAAAGTGATGCAAATTAAGAAATCCAGGCGATCGTTAAAAGAGACAGTGAGTTGGTTGCCTCGTTGTTTTTAACTGCACTCTGCGCACATTATTGATAACATAATGCCGATGAACTATGAGCTAAGTGCTTGTCCCAAGGATACACCGAGGTAGCGGACCCGGGCTGACCTAGGCGGGAATCCAATTCGCGCCTTTGGATTACGAGTCCGAGGATCTGCAAAAATGAACTACAGAGGTCCTTGCTGAGAGAGAGAGAGAGAGAGAGAGAGAGAGAGAGAGAGAGAGAGAGAGAGAGAGAGAGAGAGATTACCCAGTCCTTTTTTTGTGAATTTGCTCCATTTCGCAACAGTAGTTTCTGTACGACATAATTCCGGAGTTTAGCAGCCCGTATCAATGGAGTCATGCCATTCTGGATAGAGAGGGTTGGTAATTAAATTTGATGAAAGAAAGATGCTAGAAACTACTAACATTGCACAGAATTAAATTACGTGGTCAGTTAGATTTGCAATATAAACCGTGGCCGTGTTAGACTGGGTAGCAACCATCTGATCTACGACATATTGTTGTTGTATATATTAAACAATTTAATTGATGAATGTGCATTTATAGAGTAATCGTTTTCTGTGTAATAATTATTTAATAAAGCATTTTTTTTATTCGTGCTAAATTGACCTATTTGATTAAATTAAACGAACAAGTAAACATGTAAATTATTGTACAATTACTCTAGATGTACTTCCTTGTTTATCACTGCGTTTGTATTTATATCATGCAAGATATAAGACTTCATCGGACTGGCTGATAAAATTAGCAATTATGATAATAATCACCAGAACATGACCCCTAAGCGGATAGTGGAGATCTCATTTTAATCAGATTGCAATAAATAGATACATAATTTTAAAAAAAAAAAACTGTACTGTCGACACTACTTTCTGTTTGGGACTGATGCGTCAAGCCATACTCTACGGTCCAGAGACTCTTCAATTTCGCATAAAACCCTGTTTCACCAAACAAAGTTAAGTTTTCTGACTTTGGGGCAAACAACATTGCAAGTACCTTAATCACAATAGTTCTTTACGCATAATAGTCATATTTTCCCTACAAAGTGAAGTTGTTGGTAAAACGGGACTTTGACTCCCACATTAAAACAATAATTAGACAAGTAAACAAAATATACCAATTGGTGGGTGAGTAGAATTTTTATTTGAAACATATTTTGGTCCCTACTTCGCTGGACAAATTTGGTCGGATCCGCACAACCCCAAACAAACTGCCCCCCCCCCCATAAAAATTGGTAATTTAGAACTATTCACGTCCTTAAAAAAGTATTGTTCGCAAGAAAATCCCACACATCACCACTCTTACGAGGTACTTGGAAAAAGTGTACCTCATCTCTAGCATCGATTGGTGCCCCTTGCTTCAGATAGATCTGAATGTTGGCGGTTTTTGCCTTTGACACGGCCAGGAACAGCTTGTCTATCAGATCCTGCATGCTGACTGGTATACAGTCCCCTGCTTCTCTTCACCTAAATGTTAAAAGACAAATGCGACGATCTTTAAATCGTGATATACATTCAAGTACTAGTCTCTGATCAGTGCTGGATTAAGGTCTTCCAGGGTCCTAAACACCACCACCCACCCCACCCCCGCAAAAAAACAAAAACAATATTAAAATCTAAAAAGGTGGGAAAATACAATTCTTGCCATCATTCTAAATTCAAAATACTCGTACATGCAGATCCAAATGGTCATATATAATGCATTCAATTTTATCATCAACAAATAATTTGAATTTTTTTTTTCTGGTACCCGTGTTGGGCTGGTGCCCAAAGCACGTGCTTGATGTACTTAATGGGTAATCCGTCACTGTGTATGATCTACTCGTGCATTGATTCAACTAGTCAGTCAGCGTCCCATCGGCGGGTAAGTTCATCCGTCCTGCCGTCAGTTTGACGCTACCATTGTTCACTGTTCTACCAATCATGAACCCATTTACTCATTCTCTTTAAAATCGAATGAACAATACAGATAATACAAAAGGTCTTCTGATAAATGCATTCTACCTTCCCCTTAAGCCTGGGACTAGCATACTTGAGGGAATAGAAACTCCACTGAGCTAAGATATCATCCGTTCTATTTTGATATGCAAAATGAAGTTGCTGATGGTCTCAGATCTAAGGAACAGCTAAAATTATCATGCACTCGAGCTATAGAAACCAGATGTACTTAAGCAGGTTGGTGATTGTAGTTAACTGCAACTTTGTCGGGGCACTGGGCTATGTATATATCGCGTGCTGAAATATAGCGTTATACCCACCACAAGAACATGAACTTTGCAACAAATGTGGAATGAAAACTCCAAAAACATGTATTGGCACTCCAATCACATCACTGGAGAATGGCATCCATTGCAGAAAACAAATCGCATGGAGATGGTGATTTTGTGTTGATGACATATAGGACTTGCATACCGGACATATGTATACATCCTATATAATGTAAACTTTATTGTATTCTTTGGCTAGTCGGTGAATTAGTGGGTTTTCTAACAGAAATAACTTTGATAATTGACTGCAATGAATTATACAAGATATTTTATCAGCCCGGTCAACAGACAATTATGACAAAGAAATTTGATCTGCCTTTCCATCACTTGCTTGGTCTCGTGGTTAGCTTGGCTACAAGTTACGCAGATGTACCGGGTTCAAATCTCACAAGATACCTTTTATCAATTTTTTTATGTGTTGTTTTTTTACTGTGAGTTAGGAAATATAATTATGTTGCTTTACAGATATTTTCGATGAGAATCTATACAAACCGAAGCAGAGCATAACCGGTATAAAGGTGACATTGTCTAGAGGGATACTGTCAGAACCGTGCAACTTAATCTGTTTTACATATTGATTGCCAATACATTTCAACATAACATAAAACGAAAACTTGCTAGTTCCAGATGATTCACGTATATATATATATATATATATATATATATATATATATATATATATATATATATATATATATATATATATATATATATATCATCCTATGCTAAAAAAAAACCAAACAATGAAATATATGCGTTATTCACTCGATGCAAGCAAATATCCTCTATTTATGATGATCTAACAACAGAGAAAATCCTCGACTTTTTAAGTGAATGTAGCTTTCATATTGTAACCGTTATCTTTTATTTTATATATCATTTACATAAGTTGATTTCTTTACTTTCGTTTTATATATTATTTACATAGGTTAATTTCTTTACTTGTTTTCTATACCATTTACATAGGTTAATTGTTTTACGTTTATTTTATATATCATTTACAAAGGTTACTATCTTTACTTTTGATATCTTATCGTATTGTATTATATCTTTACGTTGATTTGGAAGGGTTTATCGTCATGATAGTTTTTTTTTGTTGCTATTTTTTTAATGTTATAACTTTCCCTTTAATCAAGCACCATATAACCAATATTGTGCTGACGTGCCATCAAACAAAATGCATACCTTTTTCTAATGAAAGAGACCTTACATCTTCTACAACTATTATAACTCAAAATCGTTAATTAGTATTAATTCTTTTACATTTTAGTTTATTTGTGACGGCTAAAACAATCAGTAAAACGATATCTTATTTCTACACAGATGAGAAGTGTGCTATACGATTTAAAAGCCAAGAAATGGAAACGTAGTGCTGTCAGTAGTAGAGGCTAATAGGGTTTCTAGAATTAAAGACCTTTAACCCTCCCACCAACCCCTCTATCAGAAAATATTTGTAACCAACCTGTATCTTAACTTGAAACAGGTTAGAAAATATATTTGTCAGGAGAAGACCCTCTCTCCCACTAAAGGGGTTTTCTAGATTTTAGACCCCTTCTATTTGTCAGAGAAAAACACTCTCCCCTATTTTATACATATTTTCTGTTTAAACAGAGACTGCAGCGTTGCAATCGATAAATGTACATTGCTCTCTGCCTGTGAGACTGCAGTGTTGCGATCGATAAATTCCTAGATTATGGATGATACAATATTGTGCAATAAGTATCTTCTGGAAAGATGATGCAATATTGTGCAATAAGAATCTTCTGGAAAGATGATGCAATATTGTGTAATATTACAACTGCGCAATAAGAATCAGCACAGGCTATATAATTCCGCCCAAGTGTTCAGTATGCAGAGATGTGCTTCGCTTGGAGGATCAAAAGGTATGTGAAATTTTTCTTGAAAATTTAGGTCCTTTATTTTGACAAGAAAAAAAATATTTATTATTTCGTTCAAATTTTCAGAGGTTTAAAGAACTTCTTCGCCAATAATTAAGATTTCTACAGTAGCTACCAGAAATTTGTCATCATGTTTATACAAATGAAATTGAACTTTTCCACTTACTTTTCGATGACATTCAAATAACTCTCTCATTTTTACCCTGTTGATATAATACTTATAACCTTTTGCAAAAACCTTCGAGCGGTTTAGGTCAATATTTATTTTGGTATACTTTTCCTGGCTGATTGGATTGTGAAGATTACTATATTTTTGTCCGAGATTGTCTCTCAACTTTTCAAGATAATCAAAATATTTGCTGTAATCTGATTTAATTAGCGAGAGTTTAATTCTATCAAATTTACTAAAACAAATACCTGAAATTTCATCATTAAATTCAAACCGTAGTGGTTGGCCGTTGATCATCAACACCTTAACCTTACTATTAACTCCATCAGCTAACGTTAAATTTTCAAACATTATTTCTAAAGTTTAGACAAAATTACTGGCAGAGTGTCCAATATCTAATGTATTAACCCCGTCCTCGCAATAGCGTTTGTCATAAAAATTACTTAGTCCACGTTTAATAATTGTATCTATTTCAAGTTTGTGATGATTTGATCTAATAACATTTGTTTTAATAAAGCTGACATTATTGTTTAGTGCTGCTTTAAAATCATCAAATCTCATACATTTTTTTTACATACCCACGAGGAATACCTTTTGCTTTTTTGTCAGCTTATTGTCATCTAAAATTACGGCGTACATTTTACTTCTTAGTCCGACAAATTCCTTAACTGGCACAAATATAAATTCGTCCTTAAATTTGCCAATAACTTTCTTGTTAGCTGGATTATGAAATCAACTACTCTCTGGATAGTCTGATAAATCAAATAGGTCACGGTGGTCATAAATATCCTGATAGACATCCTCACAGTTTATATCATAAACTAGCGAATCTGTATCGGTGAACAATAAGTTTGAATCTGGCCAGACTCTCTTAACAAATCCGTAGTGAAAATCGTACATCAACCAATTTGATATGTCCAATACCGACGCACCAACGTAAATAGGCTTACTTAACTTTAAATTTGTTTTTCGTCGTTGTATTGCAACAAGATTTTCATTAAATATTTTCATACTGACAAAACCGTCATCGTTAACTAATTTATTTCTGCGATTATATGTCGTTTACAATCTCAATATTCACGCGTTTTCGAATATTTTCCATTGTCTTGCCAAATACTGAATTGTTCATAAGTTTAAAGAAGTTCTTCTCAAATTCAGTCCTAGAAGTTGCGCGACGTGTGGTATTTAAATCAATATAATCTACCATCCAACGAGATTGTTTGAATTTTAACACGCGATGAACTTTCCTTAAGACTAAGCCGTGGTCGACTGCTTGTTTTAGGTTTCTATAGTGCATCACGTAATTCCGTTTACTGAGTAAATTTGGAACTAGCTTATTAACATTCAATTTTTTTGCTGTTGTCGCTGCCTGTTGTTCAGGTGATAATAAACTATAGTCTATTACTATCGACTCTGCACAAAACGGATAATCGTTATGTAGGTTGTGCAGTGACTCAAGATAATCGAAATCTACTTCAACAAAATAACTGATATCGGAAAAATCATTATTGATTTTTCTGGGAAGATTTTTTTCTGTTTCACTAAGAAATTGATCTGGAGTTATCCAATGAAATCCACTGCACGTCATCGGCTCTGACATTGCTCATTTATACAAATTATTAGTATCCAGATAAATAATATAATTTGACGGTAAATTTTTATTGTAATTTACCAGACATTTATTATTAGCTACTGCATATTTCTTTGATATAACGCTAATTCCACCTCTGATACTTTTTTCAATAAAATTAAACATATCAACATCTGTCAAGAGATCCAATTCTATCTTACTTGTTTTTAGCAGAGCATCCCAAGATAGTCCTGGTGCAGAATAATATCAACAGGGGTCTAATCCATGATTTTCATGACTAACTCAACGAATACTCTCGAAAACATCACTAACAATAACACATCTGTTTTCAAATATAAATCATGATAATCACCAAATGTCCTGCATCCGAATTTACTCCAAATATCTTGTGCATATTTGTACTCGTCGTCTGATACACCTTCGCCTTTTAGCTGTGAATAAAACTTGTCTTTGCCAGGCAGAGAAGTTTCATCAAATCTGCTCCAGTCGTCTAGGTATTCATAAGGAAGGATACCTTTTTTTTGTCAGATCGACGTAGTTTTCACCAAAACAACCTATTACAAGCTCATCCAGCGGAGCTGCCATAAATTGCAGACTGTCAATGAAACGTAATTTGCCAAGCGTAACTGACATATATTTTTCATAATTATTTGGTATACATTTTACTACATTGTCGAGTTTTAGCTTAGATTTAATTTCCTCATTGCCAAAAGCTTCTACAATGATATGACTATCATAACCACGAAAATTATGTAAAACTACAAGAATAAATTTTTGGTGCATGAAATTTTAGATTGCAATTGTTATGAGCTGCTCCTCGATACTTGCCAGTTAGATGACAGTGATCTCGCACTTTATCATCACCTAACAACTTTTCGCAGATATGACAATTAACTGCATTATCAAAATCAAGTTGTTGTTTGGATGTTATTTTCATTGGAGCTGTTTTGGATAATCTGTTGAAAATTTTATTAACATCATCTATTAAACTTTATAATAACCACACAGCCGGACTTTCAGATTCGCCATTACTACATCTATATAACTTTACTGGACTTGAAAAATTATCATTAGCACAACAAACTACTTTGTAGGAAACCCCGCAAGGAACATATTGTTGTATTTTTCTTGTACTCGATTTATTTGGATCATTTTCTGCACCTGCCACAGGAACAAGTAGACACTCAAAATCTGCATAAATAACAAATGGGATACTTAGCTTATGATTATAATTTTTAAATGTTAATACTTTTTCTCTCCCTGTTGGCATTGTTATTCTTTGAACGTTAGCACAATATTTAACATGCTCTTGTAAAGTTTCAGGTTTAGAAAACCCTTGTAAATATCTGTAGCAGAAATATTTTTTTCCATGGTACTTATTATACTGTCTGCCAACTAACCCGTTAAAGTTTTTTATCCAGCAATAATGTCCTTTATAAAATAACACCTTTATCGTCAGCTGCGTAGCATTTTCTGAAATATATCTCGGGTGACCATTTTCTCGTTCATCTAGTCCAAAAACATTTACTGAAATATTGTTTTGTTTTTCAAATTTTGAGTATCTGATTTTCTGCCACTGGAAAAGTTATTCCGTCAAAATCCAATTCATTTCTGTACGGCAAATATTTTTCAACTTGGTTGGAGTTACAATTTTGAGGATGTCTTTCAGACAAAATTACCCAACGGAAACACTCATTGTCGCTGTTTTTGACATTTATACAACATTTTTTGTTTTTAATTTTTTGAGGAAGATCAACGTAAGAACTACCTCGAAATACGTTATATCTTGTTGTGTGAAATAAAACTTCTTTTATCATTTCAAATTTCCAACCTGATCCTGATGTGGTAAATTCCTCCAATTTTTTTTATTAATTTCTTGGTGTATTTCATTGGCAACCGTGGCAATATTTGTTCCAGTTAATATTTTTCGTGATTTAGCTGTTAAATATGGCTCGGCGATTTCGCTGTCGAAATTTGTATTTTCAAAAATTATATCAAGTACATCTTTTTCGATTGCACGTAACTTTGATAAAATTACATGATATTGCACTATTAGCTTGATACTTTTGTGAACTGCAAGTTCTTGCATCGCAACAGGTTGTAAAAGATGAAATAAATTTGTGGAGTTAAAATTTGCTAAAACATTTTGATTATCAAATTTATAACTTTATCAATGCCAGAAAATGCATTAGAAAATGCACTAGCCAGAAAATGCACTAGCAATTTTTTCAATATTTTCGGAGAGGCTCTTCTTGGCAATACCTCGCAATTTTAGCATTATATATAATATTTTTATATTCAATTGGTTTTCAACAACTTCAACGTTGACCCTTGACAGGTTTATTTTTAAATATGTTTCTTAATTCTGTCTTAGTAAGGCAACTATGGGCAAACATCATAATATCGTCTTTATCAAATTTTAGTGTTATAAACGTGCTATTATCAAGTTTATTTTTTCTGCTGCTGTTAGAAGTATTTTATTAGAATCACCTTGCATCACAATAACGTCAACAGAAGTATTACAGCCCGACAGACATTTTTGTACTGCTTCAGCTAGTTCATTGTAATTTAGTATATTAACTTTCTGATGATATTTCGTTTCGCTGGACATTATTATCATAATTAGATAAAAAATATATTATAATAATATGAACTTAATGCAGAGACTTGCTGATATATATGCCAACGACAGCGACAGCGTCGTCGACAACAATTTCATCTCTGGTGACACCGACGTTGTCGGGGCTGACAAATCTGCTGGTTATAGCGAAGATGATATTTTGTATAACAACGAATCCGAAGATGAGATAGTTGACAACAGGAACGCCGTCGTTGACAAAAATAAAATAAAATAAAAGAAATACAGCAAACCGACAACTGGACGATATAATGTTAAATATCATATCGCTCAAATAATAATAAAATTTAATTTTACCGTTGCCGAACAGCAAATATTTTGGCAACTTATAAAACTGTTTTTAAGTCTAAAGATAACTGGCCAGCAAAGGAGCATAAAATACAATTTTATTTTTGTTAAAATATTCAATTTGATGCCAGTCGATAATACAAGAAAATTACATTTAATTTCCTTCTGTAGACCGGTCAAATGTAAATCTGTACTTATGAAATACGAACAAGTATTTATTCAATCACTTCGTGATCGAAATTGACCGAGTTGGCACCCAACTATTAAACTTATCGTTATACCCGCGCCATTTGACTAAACTTTTGTTGCCGCGCTTCCTGATCACCTTTTCAATAACGAATATATCTTGCTCAGTTTTTTGAAGTTCTTGTTCATAAAAAACTGCCAGTTATACGTTCTCCAGCCAGATCTTTTAACGCATATGTCACTGGTATTGTTAAAAGTACTTTATCAACAACAAATATTTCTTCGCTCCAGTTTGGAGTAAATCCTTTCTCAAATGTTTTTTTCGTCAGAGAAATTCTAACTTTATCACCAACTTTAAATTTATGTCTGCGGTACATATTTTCATTTGCTAATATTGGATTTTTAATTGCGTCGTTTGGTGACATTTTGGTGGTTCGGTGTTTCGTGTTATTATAATCATCAACAATTTTTTGTAGATTTGTCAATTTATTTATTTGTATTTTTAGCTGTCAAATATTTGTGTATTTTTTCGTTTAGTGTGAGGTTAAATCACTGGACGACAACACTTTTACCTTCATTTCCAGTGACATATTTTTTTTATGTTATTTTGTTCCAAAAACTGCTCAAATATTTTATTAAAAAATTCTGCTCCATGATCGGTCCAGATTTTGTTTGGTTTTCTTTCTGTACTAACGATGATCTGTTTTAACGCATCAGTTACTGACGTTCCTGTCTTATCTGGAACTGGTACACTAAAAGCATATTTGCTAAAAACATCTACAACATTAAAAAGATATTTCGCGCCAATGTTAAATTTACTAAGGCCTGACATATCAACTAAATCTATTGCCCAGATATCGTCAACGGCATTTGCGACAACCTTACGTCGCGTAAACTTTTTCTTTTTAGGTTTGTGTAGCTGAGACGCCAGATCATCATATAATTCTCTGCCGAGTCCGAGTTTATATTTTGCTCCAATAAAACCTTGTACCAGCCTTCGGTCAAATCGCTCCCGCATATTCACAGGTTTCATGTCACGAAGTTCGTCTAACATTACTTTATCGCAACCGGCCTTGTCCCCTTCACGGTCACGATAACAAATGTCGTGGCGCATTGCTACTGCATCAACTTGATTGTAAGGCTCTTTTCCTGGCAGCGGATTATCGTTTTCGTCCAACTGTCTGTCCAGCGGATTACAGGGTCCAGTGTATTTATGGCCTGGCAATGTCCAACCGCCCTTTGGTTGTGGTAATTTGCCAATTAATTTATGTATATCTAAACCTGTTCCAATTATTTCTCTGTTGTTGCATTGTTGACAGTATGTAACAATTTTATTTTGCTCAAGATCTCTATCACAATCTCACTCGCATCGCATTATTTATTAATCATCTACTAAAATAATCTTGCCTGGGCAACCCGCTCCGGACAACTTTGCTGTTGGCGTTGGAGATTTCTTTAAAAACGTTCTTTTTCTTTTTCTGCAGACTGCACAAATACTTTTTGGCATTATTCTATTATTTTTTGTTTTTCTGTTGTTTCATCGCTATTCTCTGTTTCAGTTTTGCACTTGAGACAGTATGTTGACATTTTATATTCCTTGATTATATAATATTGCAATCTCATCATTAGCGTGAGATTGTCGTTTATCAAATTGCAAAATAAACATTAAAAAATCTGGACTTTTATTCGTCTGTTTAATGAACATTATCCAATAATATCCACAAGTAGAAGATCCAACAGGCTGAATTTGATTAGACGAATAATTTATTATTTTATACTTGGACATGTATTTTTTTATCGCGTCACTTGGTGGAAGTCCAAATGAATCAAAATAATTATTGCCGTAGACTGCTACCCAATGTGTGCCAGATCCGTCATTGAAATCTTGTATATTTATCACACACAAACCCAGAGACGGCGTCTCCGGCGATGGAATCGCCGCAAGTTCATCTTTAGAATAAACTCCACGGAAATTTTTTTTCTTTTTTTTTTAGCTTATCAAGTATACCAAAGTTACTTAACGCGGGCACGGTTGAGTTCCTGACAATGTTAGTCCTCGGCCGATTCCCAGCAGATATGGCAGTAGACTTCCCGCTACTCCCGCCAGTAATGGTCCTATAAATCCCCCTTTCCTTCTTCGCGATCGCGTCTTTTTTTTAGTCTTTCTTACCGTTTTTCGTCGTGGCATTATATTTACCTTTAGACAAAATTTTCTTTATGCCGTCTCCGGAGACAGCCTTTTTCGTTGCGCCAGATACTGCGCCAGACGCTGCTGCTAATCCTAATGTACCAAGTACTGGTAAAATTTTAGGTATTAACTTTCTGACCGCTACAGATAATGCCGGCCCGAAGAAACTGCCATGTTTTGCCATCGCTGTTATTTGTGCGGCACTCAGATTCAACACAAAAGGTTTTTCTGCGATCGTACCTGTTCACCTGTTTTTTGGTTAACATTAATTTTGTTAAAGTACCCTTGCAAATGTTAGGTTTTATTTTTAATGTTACTGGCCGAACTTTTTGTAAACCCTGTCAGAGTTTTTTAACTTGACCATCAGTTAAATACATTTCTTTTACAATATATTTTGTCATTATATAACGATGACAGATTAAACTAAACTTGGACTGACATTTTACCTCCAACAGAGTCAATTGTAACAATCTGTCGCTGATCACTAACTCATATATATACAACTGTGCTACAGGAACTGTACCGAGTGTGCAAGAAATTTCAATATCAGCTGTAGAACCGACAGCTCTCTCGTTGTGTTTACTAACATCAAAATAAAATATTGGATAAAGTGTACGAAATTCTTCCATAGAAATTTGAGATCCGTCTCCGACATCCTGATATTTCTGCACTGCATCGAGCAGGTTCATATACGGCCGAGATACGTTTTTATTAGCGTCATTTGCAAAATTGCATTCTATCGCTCGTTCTGGATATTGTTTTGAATTTAGTCTAGCGTATATTCGTCTAACATCAGCGTGGTCAAATATTGCATTATTTTGTTGTTGGTTACCACGTCGCGCTTGCTGTTGGAAGACAACAAACAATTGCAGAGGGAGTTGTTCACTTGACGTTGTTGTGACTCGCCATGTGTAGTCGGTGGTATTTGAAACTGCTGTTTGATATATTTTATGTTGCTGAAAATAAATTCTGTTTGTGTGTTTATCGAGTATACTATTTAATTCTGTCATTTTAGTGATTGACGGTGTTATTCGTGGCATCCATAGCGCAATTTTGTTTATGATAAATTGTACATCGGCTCCGCCTGACCTAAATAGGCAGTCGTTTTGTTCTTCTCGATCTAAAATAAGTGTATGTTTAACTCCACGAAATACTTTATTATAGTCCCTGCAAAATCCAAATATTGTACATAATGGCAGCATCATTGTAATTTGACATGATCCTGCTGCAAGTTCTTTTCTCCTAGCAAAGCCTTCATTGTAACGTATATTTCTCACGCTAATTGTCCCGTTAACTAAATCTAACATTGCAACACCGTCCGCAGCTGCTCCTGGTGGTGTTATACCAAGATTATTACAAGCGGCAGTAAGTGAGACCCTTACAGCGTCTGCGGCTCTTGCGGCTATACCTAGCGCAGCAGCATTAACAATAAGAAAAGTTCTTACAATTACAACATCTGCAGCGGCATCAGCTCCGTGTACTAAAGCACCTTTCGAGAAAAGTTCGGTCGATTCAGCTGCACCAGTTCCAGTACCCTTAAACCACATCATATTAGTTGCAGTTGATCTGGAATAATCATCAGAAAACGAAATAGTATTTAAGATTGTACTTGCAACTTGCAGGTGACTCGAAATATCTTCGACAGTTTGATTAGCTAGTTGATATCTGGCACTTTTAAATAAACTCCACCCATTATTTATAAGAGCTTTTTCTACGCCTGCTCCAGTATTAGCAGGTGGATTAGCCACTGGCATAATTTGGCCACGTACTTCTAGTACGGCTTTGTGAGGCAGTAGAAATACATCCTCGTCTCGGGTATTAAATGTTCTGACACCGGCCTTATTTGGTTCATTCGAATTTTCGTTGAGATACCCAACATACTCAAATTCTGTTACTGTGTCGTCGACGTCAGAAGTTTCTGCTAAATCGAGATAATTTTTAACAGATATTATATTTCTGGTTACATAAATTTTGGCGCCGTTGCCTTAGATATTAATTTTTGTATAATTTGTTCACCTTTTGGCGATAAAAGTTATTTTGCTGTTTTTGTCATCCGCTTTCCTGTTTCAGCTGTTGGGGCGATTTCTGATATAATTTGTTTTATATCCACACCGCTTTGCGGTGCGCCCCTCACCTTATCAGCTATTTTTTGTCCCACCGCAGTTGCAGCGGCAGAAGCAGCCCCAGTTGCAAAAGCTTTTGACGCGTCAAGTGCAATTGGTGCAACTTTATACGCTATTCCCGGGACATTTTCAATAATTTTAGTAAATATATTTCCAAAAAATCCTCCAACTATTTTTCTTCTGTAAAATTTTTTTCTCTGTTTCATTATATCAAGGGGTTGTATAATTTTATTGTGCACGTAGGTGCAGGTAATAAGTAACAACTTCATTTTTCAAATCCAACTGCTGTCCAGATTGATCTGTCAATTGCATATTTATTTGTGTTATCTGATTTTCAACATTCAGCGGATAACAAATAACTTGCCGCGGATTAATTTGCATAAGTGAGCCCGGTGGAACGTTCGGCGAAAAACTATAGATAGTCTGTCCTTTACTGCCCCGGGCTGAGTAAGATCCAGCTGCAATAGAACAATTTATTAGTATCGTGTTTACCTCAGTAATATTTACTGGCAGTTCACCGTCATACGTCCTGGTTTGACCAGGATCAGCACCATAAACTGCACGAGAAAATTCTATTAATGATGCAACGCTCGTTGATGGTGTAAAATCGATTAATATAAATCTTTTAGCATCATTCTAGCTCTTAATGTGTTATAGTTTGGTGTTAGCTCAAATTTATCAGCTGCAACATTATTTTTTGTTACAAATGCTTTCATTGCTTTATTTAGATCGATGATATTATAAGCTCCTTGTGGAATTTTTAATACTTTAAACTGCTGATCTGATGGAGTCATAAATGTGAAATCATCATCTTTCACCCCATTTTTTACGTTGGCCATAGAATGCCATGCCGTGCATGAAATTAGCCCGATCTCGTACTGTTTTTCACGATTCAGTTGTACTGGTGGAATATAATTTACCGAAAAATTTGCAGTATCACCTGTTGCTTGCGATGAGTCGAGTAATAATGTTGCTGACATTTATATAAGATCGCCTCGATTAAATTAAATCGCCGTGATTAAATCGCGTTGTAAAATTTTGTACTGGTCAGATGTTAATAAATTTTCTGACCTCAAATGATCAAGTATGTCAATAATTTCATTGTCAATTTCAACACCAACATTACCAGCTTCTTTTGGCGATATCAGTAACATTAATCTGCCTATCATCTCAGATACAGATGTAAATATTTTTACCCCGGAGCTGGCTCCGGAGCCTGTGACTTCGGTTTCTGCTAATTTTTTTTAAGGCGACGTTTATTATGACCATCAAATGCAGTTTTAAATTTCTTTCCTGACTGACCAAGTTCTTTATTTTGAATTTCAATTGCAGCAGCTTTAAAAACACTGGCAATAACTCCATCTCTAGCTTCTTCAGAAAATTTTTGAGCATCTTCTTCTGTGGTAGCTTCATAAATTTTTTGTAAGCTTCTGTGCTATCTTTTTTAATATTACTTAATCTTTCAATGAGATTATCGTGTTCACTTTGTGTCCATTGATCAATATTATCAACATCTTTAATATTGTTATCCTCCATAAAAGTATAATATTCTGTTTCATATATTTTTTTCTGCTATTTCTTTTTCCAATTTTTCTTTTTTATTTGATAATAACAGTAGTCTTTCTTGTTCTTTTTTTCTTCTTTTAATTTTTTTTTTTTTTTTTTTTTTCAGCCTGCATTCTTATCACATCTGGATCTGATTCCATTCTGATAAGTTCAACATAATTATCAACCAACCGACTTAATTCAGTTTGTCTAGCAATAGGATCTTTTATATCGTCTGAGACAAAATTATCAGCTCTCATACGTATGAAATCTAGTTCTTTTGCCTCAGTACTCAAACTATTAGAGTGATGATTGTATCGGCTATTTTTTATATTACGGATAACTTTGATATAAAGATCAGCAATAATCCCATACCTGTACAACATAATACTTGTTCTATAGTCTTTATTTTCCAGTTTTACATCGTCGAGATGTTTCTTACTTTCTTCTGCTATTTCCGTTAACGTTTTAATATTTTCTTTGACATTGTAACCTCTTTTGTTAACATCATATACTCTTACATTTTTAAAATTATGTTTTTTTATTAAAACCTTCATACTCATAATCATATATTTTACTGTTTATATTTTTTAGATCATTTTCAAATCCTTCTTGATATAGGATATCTCTAAAAGCTTCTGCTCTTTCTTGCATCCTCTCAAGCTCTTCCTTATCTTTACTTTTCGTTATATCGCCTATCTTTTCTGTAATCGGCTCAACTAGTGTTACTTGTGCTAATCTTTGCTTAAGTTCAAGTGGATTATATAATATCCGTTTTAGTTCAGCTTGTCTAGCATCAGGATCAGCAATATGTTTTACAAGGTTTCTAGCTAAACTTACCTTTTCTTCATCAGATCTTCTAATAATTTTTGCAGCAGCAGCTTCTTGTTGTTCTTTAACAAGCCCGACTAAACCTTTTTCCTGAAGTTTTTTTAACTTCTTCATCTGATAATGGCCTAGTTTTAGGTTGTTTTCCAAATAACGCCTCAGTAACTGGTTTGAGAGCTGTAGTTGCTGCTTCTGCGGCAGCTACTTGCCCACGTCGGGCTTGCTGTACTCTCTGTTTAAATTCTGCTTGAGATTGAGCAAGTTGTTTTAAATCTTCTATATGTTTTCTGTACTTGCTCGTTTATCCATTTTTTTTTAATTAAACTACTGTAGATCATTTTTAATGCAACAGCGAAACATTTTTTTAGGATCACGTGTAAGCTTATCGAACAAGAAAAAGTTATACTTATCTGCCGTTGCCTTGTGATATAGTTCGCTAAATTTATCTTTTGTTACGTCACCACATGGCTCGTTTGCAATATTCCTGACGTCCACGTTGTCCAGTCCTGGAAATAATATAAAACGACCAGTATTTAGCCGAATAAATCTATCAACGTTATAAACACCTTGGGCTAAATAAACAGAATTACAATTTTTATTACGCGACAGTGAAAAATAGGATCTTATTTTATTCATCTCCGTATTGTTTAGCGGAATATCATCAAAAACAACTATCTTATGCTCGTCAGAGTCAATTTCACTCACTGGAATAAGTTCTTCCGGTTGCTTGATAATAAAAAAATCTTCACCAGCCTCAAGATCATCACGAGGTTTGTTATTGTATTCGCTAAGTAGTTCGTATTTGTCTTGTTGTGGATTAATGGTATAAATATAAACTCGATCATAGTTAAAATTATCGCCCAGCAGCAAGTTCATAAGCAAATTTGTTTTACCTGATCCTGTGAGGCCAACAATAAGATAATGGCAATCTGGAAGTTCGTTGTTGTGTACATGTTTCAGATGTCTGTCTGTATCAAAATTTAATATCGACATATTATAAAAATTGTTAGATAATAATAAATAATGAGCTATTACACAAAATTTGGAACAAAATTAGGAGATTCGTCTGAGATTATAACAAGCGGCAATATTGATTTATCTGGTTACCTGAAAAAAATTGGTGATACGATGACAGGAAACCTGTCTATGTCAAATCAGCGAGTGCTTAGTTTAGAAACAGCGTATCCACCACCAAGAGTTGATCTTACACAAGCTGTTAGTTATGCACAACTTAAATCAGTTGACGATAACAAGTTAGACAAGGCCAGCGGAACTTTAAGCGGTAATTTAGATATGTCGGGAAAAAAGGTTGTAGGCTTGGAGACTGGATACCCACCAGCAAACTTAAATCAAACCCAAGCGGTAAGTTATTTACAGTTAAAGTATGTGGATAAAACTGATGGGACAATTACGGGTAATATTAATATGTCAGGTCGACGAGTGTTAGGTTCAGAAACTTCATATCCGCCAGCAGATTTAACGCAAGCGATAAGTTATGCGCAACTAAAATCAGTTGACGACAGTAAACTTACCAAAGCCGGCGACACAATGACAGGTAACCTGTCTATGTCAAATTCAAAAATAACTGGATTACCGACAACCTCGCCAACGTCCGACTCGGATGTTATTAGTTATGGCCAGTTAAAAGAAGAACTTCCTCCATACTTTAAAAAATCCGGTAGACCAATGTCAGGTAATATAAATATGAGAGACAAAAAAAATAAAAAAAAATAAAAAAAATAACTACGACATATGTTCCAGTTAGTCCTAATGATCTAACAAATAAAGCGTATGTTGACAGTCTGTCTAGTGGTATAAAACGAACTAAAATCAATTTTGGATATATTCCAACACTTTTTAAGGAAAGTGATAACCGAGTTGGGATTGAGATAAGTGCATCATTATATTATCCTGAAAGCTATCCTCGTTACGCTTTCCCTGATAGACACGAGTGGACCACAAACGGAGAAGTTGAACATTTTTGGATTAAAATTAAATGTCCCACTGCAGTTGTTATTTGGCAATTTCATTTGCGAGGTCGATTAAATCCTGGTGTTGGTCAAATTTATAATTGGCGATTGGAAGGATCAAATGACGATATCGACTGGACAACATTATATAGTACAACAGACACTGACATTTCAACAACACAATATTTTACGATTCCGATAGAAAATACTGTTAACAAGTACTTGTATTTTCGAGTTAATGTTTTCGATGCTGAACGTTCGTTTCCAGGACTGACATCATTTCAAATGTATACACTCGATGATCAAATTTAATCTAATGCAATAAAATAATGTCAGAACCACCAATTATAACCATTATGAAAGAATTTTATGATAATATTTTAACCTCAACAAAGATGTTGGAGCCGTTAATGTAGCAGCAAAAATAATCCAAGATATGAAAAATATTAGCATCGAATCATTAAACAGTCCAACATTGTCAGAAAATGTTGCTGATTTTATTCGCGTTATGTATATGCGAGGACCACAACTGAAAAAAGGAATAGAAAACTTTGATGTTATAAGCAGATACTGTCATCCTGATGATTGTCTAGAAGAACAAAAACAAGTTGAAACCCTGCTAAAAAATATTGCTTGAGTTTAATTCGCATAACATAAAATTGATAATTGCAACAGGCCTGTTACAAGCACGAGCTTATGGTGGAAGAACACTGGAAGAAAGACGAATAAACGAAAATCATACTCGTCTTGACAAACTAGCGGAAATAAAAAAATAAGAATAAAAAGAAACAAAAAGGTTTATGATAGTTTTTCAAAACGAGATATTTTTAAGCATCTCGGTATGTACTACCATGACAAAGAAACCTTGGTTAAAATCGTTACTATGATGCCAGACGCAGAGTTAATTATTAAAGTGTACGCAAACGCAATTTTGCTGATGATACGTCAAAAAGACCCAGAATTTGATCCAATTATTGTTAACAAGTCTCTAAAGATAATCAAAAATTTTAACGATGAAATTAGTAATCTTAGTGATTATGAGCGAGAAAAGTTTTTTGAAGATGTCGATCAAACAAAGTTGGAAGTAAAGTCCGATTCTTATTACGACATAGGTGAAGCAGATGATATTCCATTCCCATCAATCCAGTACTCTAGACAATTGTCATTACGGAATTATTACAATGAAATCAAAACAATATTCCCAAAACCATGTGAAAAAGTGATGTTAAAAGTAGCTTCTGCTGTTGGTCTTCTTACAATTGAATTAGATAAGCTCAAAAAATTAATGCTAGCAAATTTCGTAGTCGCATATACAATTATCAGACAACATCTTGTTCTCAAAAATTTCACGTTAGATCAGTTGAGTTTAGTATTAGGGTATATTGATGAAACAGAAATCGATTACAGTAATTTTGTGAATAAAACAGATTTGTATGAAAGTGAAGTAGGAAATAGTTTTGATTCATATGCTTGGTTAAAGAAAAAATATGTACTAACAGATCAACGATATGATGATACTTCGTCAGATGTTTATGATAAATACAGAGAGTTTTTAGCTGATCCTAAAAATAATAAATTCCGCGAGTTTCTCGATTCGATTGTTGGTGCTAAGAGTTTTTAATACTGTATAAAAATGTAAACAAATATTGTATAATGAAAAAACAAATCATCGATTTCAATCATATATCAGAAAATATTTCAAAACAAGGTATTCACGCACTAATACAATATTACAGATATTATCATAAAAACCTTTGGTGTGTGAAACAATGTTATAAATATTACAATAGGATACTTCGAGTATTATCATATTTGCCATTGTCAATGACCACCTCCGGCATAATATCAAGTGGGGTATCATTAAATCCTTTTTTATTAATTATATCTGATATCGGCGTCTCTCTTTCAACGGCATGTAAGAAGATTGAACCCAGGCTTGAGACGAAAAACAATGCTTGTAAGATAGCTAGTATTACTTATAAAAAATTACTTGATCAAATACGATCTCATTTGACAGGTGTAAAATATGATATGGACGATTTAATGCGCGAGTTTCGTATTATTGACAGTATGTTAGCAGATATTTTACCGATGAGGGTAATATGGTTATAGTTTACTTGATAAATAAAACCAGCTTTTTAGGTTCTGTACCATTATATTTTATTGAGGACGGAAAAAAGACATTTTATATGAAATAAATCTTAAAGATCTGGAAACATCATCTTATCTTACTACTATAACTACCGCTGAAAAATTTGAAAACTGACCAAAAAAAATATAACTGAGTACCATTTACCTCTGAAAATCTGAACGAAATAATAAATATTTTTTTTCTTGTTAAAATAAAGGACCTAAATTTTCAAGAAATATTTCACCTACCTTTCATCCTCCCAGCGAAGCACATCTCTGCAGACTGAATATTTGGGCCACCTTATATAGTTCGTGCTGATTCTTATTGCGCAGTTGTAATATTGCACAATATTGCATCATCTTTCCAGAAGATTCTTATTGCACAATATTGCATCATCTTTCCAGAAGATACTTATTGCACAATATTGCATCATCCATAATCTAGGAATTTATCGATCGCAACACTGCAGTCTCACAGGCAGAGAACAATGTACATTTATCGATTGCAACACTGCAGTCTCTGTTTAGACAGAAAACATGTATAAAATAGGGGAGAGTGTTTTTCTCTGACAAATAGAAGGGGTCTAAAATCTAGAAAACCCCTTTAGTTGGAGAGAGGGTCTTCTCCTGAAAAATATATTTTCTAACCTGTTTCAAGCTAAGATACAGGTTGGTTACAAATATTTTCTGATAGAGGGGTTGGTGGGAGGGTCAAAGGTCATTAAATCAAGAAACCCTGTTAGCCTCTACTACTCCATTATTTTATTTAAAAAGTAAATTTGAAAAAAACAATTTAACCATTCTTTTCTAAATATATTCACAGCTGATGAATGGAAAACCGGCTAACGAACGTTCTGTATAAAATCTACGATAATGCCGTTATTAATGCAACCAGACAAAAACTGCTTGCATTTTGGAATTGTCTGGTGCGTTCGCAGATATTTTAAAGCAACCAACCGACATAAGCTTTTCCAAACAATATTGCACTGTTTTATCACTGTCGGCCATTCAAGGGAATAATTTAGACTTACAGCCAAAGAAAACTTATTTGGGGCCGCATGCTGCTGAGAACTGGATTGAAAAACAATTTTCGCGATATAAAAGTGAGCTTCCTCCATAAATTAGTTTAAAACTGGCATTTTTCTTTTCTTTCTCGCTCAGCTATACCACAGTCTGAGTAGGTCAAGTTTTTGCCGCTCATAAATTTATTCCTACCTGAAATATAGGTTATTATCTGTTAAATGGGATACCATTAGGAGTGTGTGGTTTCGGGGTAAGAAAGTACTATTCCTCGAACATATAAAATGCCTGACTAATATTTGAATTACAATATCGACCGAATTATCAACAATTAGAAGGAGTACAATATATAAAAAAAAAATATTCGATGACATTAAAGTTAGGCATCAATGTAAAGATACTGTTAGGAACAATGAAGACCATTATTAGAATCACAGATTTCCTATGCTTAACACTCACAGAAGTCATTAACAAACATTCAGTATACCGAATATTTATTCTGACACCGCTGGACCGTGACACTGTTTACGTTGCCCTACCCACACGGAAGTGTCTATCTGACTTCCGTTTTGATGCACATTTAACTAGCTAACACTGTTACGGATGTAAAAAGGTCGCTTCAATGGTCTCCTTATTTTAGACATATTTTTATTTGCGGTGATTTTTTTTTCGTAAAAGAAAGAAAGAATATTAAATATGACCAGTTGTTTGGTAACTGAGTCTGTAAGCGAAAGCTATGCTGCATCGTAAACTAACCCTGTCATGTGTAAATAAAATATTCTATTCGGAATAATTTACTTTTTATATAAAGAAATATACGTAACAAACATAAGAAGCTTGGTTCATTTCACTTGATTCCTAATCCAGCACACACAGAAATTTGCTAATGTTGTTTGTGTTCACCATTTAAAAACACGTGTAAATCTTCAGGCAGAGAACTGTAGTTTTCCATTCTGATGTGTAACAATTCCTAGGTTCCAATTTACCAAGTAAATCATTCCATCTCAATTTTATTGCAACACATGAACAAATATAAGCAAACCTAGCCAAATTTCCCGACTCTTTCTTTTCCAGTAACTTATAACGATGAACTCAAACCCTTTTTTATTTGAGTACAAATCTGTAATTTTGAAAACTCAAAAATATATATTGCTGGTGACCATTAGATCACCTATGCCTAGGCAAAGCATTTAACATTGTATTGCTCTGACAACTAACAAAGATTTTATGTCAAGTCTATAACCTGTAATACCGTAATGCGCCAAAAAGGGACTTGCCAAAACTAAATTAAAATATCTCACTGAACAAATGACAGAAAAAAGGACTAAAAAACTGACATAGTACTATACTGATGGACAGCAAAATATTTGATATGACTACATTAGTCGATGCCATATAAACCTGTAAGACTCATTCTAGGTGTCTGACAGAAATGATTATGTATGATATATAATCAAGTGACCAGTAAATATCTCAGTACTGTCTTGATGACAGACAAAACATTTAAATCTCAGATAAACAAAAGAAAACTAATCATGTCTAGAACTGTTTGCAAAATATTGAAGGATCTGACTGCAAAGAACTAGTCTGGTGTAAAATATCCAAGGACATGACTGCAAAGTGACTAGCCTGGTGCAAAATATCGAAAGACCTGACTGCAAAGTGACTAGTTTGGTGTACAACATCCAAGGACCAGGATGCAAAGTGATTAGTCTCGTGCAAAATATCCAATAACCTGACTATAAGATGACTAGTCTGGTGTAAATGAAGGCTATAAACAACAATGTAAATATGAACAAAATATAAATTCTCCTGATTCAGTTATTTGAAGATGAATATGTATACGCTATATTTGTTCCTTAATAAAATTGCCTCATTCAATGTTAATCCTTCAGTGATCTATCGTAAGTTCCGCTTAACTTAGTAATAACAATCATCTGAAATTCCTTGACAAAATAGGACTTCAACACAAGCAGAGACTCCTATGTAGGATTTCCCAGGAGATGATGTTTGTTCTATTCTGTTCTGTACACATGGAGAAAAGCCCACAGAGCGAACCGCTGTGTGAAATGTCAGAATGACAAACAATACTGATGACTTTAAACTGATTTTTCCTTCTGGATCTACAGAATGGGAAATAGCTGACCAGGTTTCATCCACTTTTGGTTTGACTTATTCTCATCGTAGTTCTGATAATATGTGAACTGTTCAGTAACCTTCTCTTATGATCATCCAGTCGGCAACAGAAAAGATACCTGTGCAACAAGAACACCAAGTATAAAAGTTCGAAAAGCTTCGTTTTGTTTCTTCTCTTCTATACGCGACTCCTGTTTGTACTGAGCATGCGAGGGCGGAAAACATGGTTCCGGTAATATTGTGATACCGACTACTTTTCAAGAACAAAATCAGGATTTTAAAAACATTTTTGACAGGAATGTGAAAATGGTTTGTTCCCTGTTTATGGCGTATTTGCAACCGAAATGCATACAGATTAGGGCTAAAATCGTAGGGATAAACAGGTCTGCGAAAGTGCGATAACTCTAAATATTTTATACCTATAAATAAATGTTTTACTCAAGAAAGAGGCATTTTTTATATTCCGTATTGCCATATTCTCAAAATACCTTTTCCTCCAGATTTCCTGGTAACAGCTGAACAAGCGTGAACAACTATGCCGTAGCCTCCCTTGACTTCCAAAAAGAAATGAGTAACAGTCTCCGTAACACGTGTATTATAAAATTTTAACAATTTGTCCAATCCCGCTGTAAATAACTTTAAAAAATATTGCTTTCATACCCATGCTTAGACCCCACCGAAGCCTGTCATTATGTCCCACCAGAAACCGTTCAACCAATATCAACCTGACGTCAGAAAGAAACGTTCAGAGTTATTCAGTTGGTGAAAGCTTCCGTAATACAAAATTTGACAACTGCACAATGGTTGTAAATATGAGTCTTCTGTCACCAAACGTCTAATAATAATTCGTGTTATTGATAGTAATACCAGTCAAAATCAATGGTCGTTTGTTTCACGCGCTCCATTCATAAAACTGATACTCATCTGCATATTAGCTAATCAAAACGTACTGCAGTTTATAATTAATCAAGTCTAATTCAGATGGGGTTGGCATTAAGCAAATACTTATATTTGCTGTGCTGGTAGATCAGTTATGACTCCAAGTTTTCTCATTTGCATATGAAAAGGGGGTGGATGATATTTTAGGGAAACATGCAAGGTTTCCAGCCTCTATTATGTATTAGTCTATATTATAACTATCCATGCAGTGATTTAATATTTGTAGATAACAGTACTCCACGAACCCGTCTTACCGTAGTGTTGATTTTTGTGCCAAAGGAGCCTTCAATTATTTTGACCCCAAGGTTACAATTTAATCACAAGTAAGCTGTAATAAAACTGCGACAGCAATTAATGACCTATACAAATGAGATAACGATTCAGTCATATACACAGTTGGAAATACATGTACCGCCTTGCTTGAAAATTAAATCCAAACTGGCAGTACTGCTCTCAATAAAATCGCATATTAACCCAACCCCCCCCCAACCCCCAGTGGGGTGGGTAGATGCATTGGTCCTTAATAACAAAGAATAATTAAAAAGTTATTTTTCTAAAGGTATAGATTCTGTTACCAACAACTAGATGCTAGAGAAGGGATTTTATCTACATTCCCTACAACAGTTAACTTGACAAAGTCAGTGTATCCATGATATTGTCGGTAATGGGTTAATGCAAAATATCACACAACGCTATGGCATACACGGGGATAGTTTTACAGGCGATCATTGTACCGATCAATATTCGTCCAAACCCTCCGATTGGCGCATAGTTGATAATTAGAAAACACTACATTGGCCGACAAATGGTTTCAATAGAACTTCCTTGTTGAAATAAGACAGATAGAATATAGCCTCAACACTTGTTGTTTATCCACTCATGTATTGGTGCAAATATTAATTCTGAATTTAGAACTTAAGTTAGCTTCTGTTTTTATATACATTTATTTATTGATGGATATTGTTAATGAAGTTGTTTAAGTCACTTTAACTCTTCAAAATGGTAGCAGGTTGGACAAAGACACGCTTAGCAACCGAGGGATAGATATGGAAAACACTGGTGAAACACGTACAAGGTCAAAAAACAATATTGCTACCCTCGCTATGGTTGTTACAGGCCTTCAGCTTGAAGATGGATCAAATGTGTACCTGAACTAAATATTTCCACAATGGACTGAACCTAGAGCAAGCAAGAATGGGGTAAGTAAACTTTTACTACGTTTCCTTTCGTCGTATTCCATTTCAATCGTTAGTAGTTATTGTATAACCAATAGTTTTTGGAAAAATTATTTCGAGGCACCTTTCATAAAGTAAGCCATGATCAGCATTATCATTGGTGCAAGTAAGCCGGTACGGTCAGGTACGCCGTGCTAGTCAGATATTTATTGTGGGTACGGCCGTACCGGAAAGACCGAATCAGAGGGTTAGTAGCGTACCTGTAAAGGTTAAAATCTATTTTCCCCATTGGGCATTATTTTCTTTCAAGATTATTGGTAAACCATTGCACACATAGCCGTTGTTCTTCTTGATGGCTTTCATAATCTTTGCAACTATTGAAGAAGAAAGTTAATGGCTGGCATTCTAGAAAATACGATGAGTTACTGCCTGATTTTTGGTCCTTCGATTGATTGAAATTATCTTTGCCTGCCATCTTTATACAGAGTGAATGAATACAATGTGCCAGTGAATTTATCTTTCCGTCACTGAACTCTCCCGCTGCGCCCCATCCTCCTCCTCCCCTTGCTCTTTATTGACTCTTCCATATATAGAAATGAAACAACTCGTATCAAAGATAATAAGGTCCAAGGCAGGTCCGCCCAGGGTTGGGACAACTCTGACCGAACTCCCCGATTCAAATCGGGTCCATGCATTTTGATAAAGTTGCCCTCAGACCAGCTTGTAAAGACAGTTGGACCACTGTTTGTCATCGTCAAAAGGGATATTAAACCTTATTTCTTAGTGGACACCTTTAAACTACGACAAGAAACGCACAAAAAGTCTTTGTCATGGCTGAAAGTCAACCAGTGTTGCCCTTACTAGCGCATGGCTTCGTTTTAGCGTCGTCCGAATTGTGTCAAATAAGGTTACGAAGTAGTTGAATACAGGGCACAACTTATCTCGTATCTAGATTTTTCTGTCTTGGGATCAGTGTTGTCTTAAAACAAATAAAATTTCGGTCGATTTGTCTTGAACAGCTGATTTCAGTTATCCTTTTTGAATGTACACGGAGCCGAGTAAAATAGGGGTATGGTTTGTGTTGTCCAAAACTTGGCTTGACTTGTCTATGGCTAAGTTGTGTTTGGTCTGAGATGGTCACTAATTCCCATATATTGTATTTTCGGTCAAATAGAACTATGCCAGAGAGAGAGAGAGAGAGAGAGAGAGAGAGAGAGAGAGAGAGAGAGAGAGAGAGAGAGAGAGAGAGTTCTGAAATCGAATAATTTAGAAAGTAACACGAAAAGGTACACGTGAAATATGTTCATATTTATCGTGCTAGCCTGTATATGGAGAAAGAAAGGAAAAAAAAGAAACTGCAAGAAGACATACGAAACAATACGAGGAAAAATCTAGATTACACAGCGAGAGAGAGAGAGAGAGAGAGAGAGAGAGAGAGAGAGAGAGAGAGAGAGAGAGAGTACATTTTTAACATAACCGAAAGAATTTGTTTGTAATTATGGCGCCATCGTGCAGATCTAACATGAAAACAAATATCGAAATGAGAAAAGACAAACATGATTCGCCGCGGCCCCCCCCCCCCCAAGAAAGCAAAATAAAATAATAATAATAATAAAAACAAACAAGAAGCCACCAACTTTCTTAAACATTGTTCCACACATGAAATCCATATATAGGCTATACTAGTCTTCAACCTGACATATTTCTGACGATATTTCACAAGTATAAATTCTATAAAATTGATGCTAACGAATATTGAAAATCATTCTTCAAATTAAGCTTTAAATTTCCGGTTAAATTTAGGCTGGACAGTTTCCCTTCAACAGATGAAAATGTTTGCAGTATTCCTTCAGCAACTGAAAGTTATCAAAAAGCAGTCAAATTTGCACGTCAATCTATTAAAAATATTTCTTTATGTAAGACGATCCTTAACTGTAGCTCTAGTTACATTCATGACAATGATGAGAAATCTTTTTCCACAACTCTTTCCAGATTAGAAATTACTGCCACTAATAATAACACTACAAAACTACTGCTACTGCTTACGTTTTAAAAAATATATTATTGAATTATGAGATATAGAAACATTTACATAGAAAGGAGACATAAAAACTGACACATACAAATACATACAAAGAGCCAAATCAACTTGTGTAAATTTGTTAGAGGGAGGCAACCCTTTATGTCAATTGTGTGTAAATTATTATTCAAAGCGTAACTTTGACATTAATACATTAAGAAACTCGAAGTCATTTAATGACATTAACATGTGTGGAATATGATAGTTTTCTCAAATTTCTTATTAATATTAAATTTATCTTTCAACAACATTTATAACTTAAGCAATCAATCATCTACTGTTCTTTATTCAAATAATAAATGTACAATTGACTCCTTCTCACGATGGTTATAATTTTCTAGCATTCTAGCGTTGTGTGTAAGTTTATTTGTACACAACATTTTGAGAAATATTTGAGCTGAAAATCTGTAAATTTTCATATCATCAATGCGAGCAATTAAAGAAAAATAATTTTTAATATGTTGTCGGAATGTACATTATCAAACTCCCTATTCCGTTTCTCGTGTAATATCACCAACATATTGACCTAATTCTTATAATTGTTTATTTGGGTTTTCTAAAATTTATTTTCTGTAGAATTTTCTGAAGAACCTCAATGCAAAAATAAATATGTATGACGAAATTGGATCTTCTTGTCCACTCCCTTGTTTAATATTAAACAAAGACTGACATCTATCCATTTTGTAGGATACACGAAATAGGTCCCTCGTACACAAAAATGTATCCGTTTTTAGTATTTATCCACAAAAATAAAGTGTCTAAAGGATTTAGTAATCAAATGCATTTTCAAACTTTATGGACAGAATTAGAACAGGTGTGTTTTGATTTCTTCTTTTAAAGAAAACTATATAATTCTAATATTTTCCCCAATAAATCTACCAAAAAAGTATTTTTTGATCGTCGGGTACTAAATCATACAATACGCGTTTTGTTATATTTTGCTGTACTTTAAACCGTTTTGAAAATTACATTCAATAATGATATTAGTCTCCAATTCCACAAAAAGCGTTTTTTTTTTTATTTATTTTTTTACGCATGTTATACAGTGTTTTTGAGACACTGATAATGACGCCGATGTATTTCCGCCTTTTGATACCTGACATCAGGACCTTTAACATTATGCATATGAACTACCTTTACGAATTCTTGGTAAATAATTTGACCTCTCACACTTTGTGTCATATTATTAGTAACTCTGCATTCATTTGGACCTAATTCATTTTTAAGCTCTTTCTCCTCTAAAGCACTAGTTTTATCACTTATGTTATTTTATTATTTTTGTTATTGTTATTGTTTTAAATATATTTTGTATCTGGATATTAATTGTCAAATTCATTTATCAAATTAGCGAGTAATTAGCTAGTTTCAATTAGCAGACTTCATCATGTACACTACTCAAAAGGTTTTATGGTACCTTTGATTAGTGTCGTAAAATGGACACTCCTTAATTTCTTAACACAAGGAATTTTCGGAATGTGTTTAGTAATATATATATATATATATATATATATATATATATATATATATATATATATATATATATATATATATATATATATATATATATATATATATATATAATTATTTTATGATCAAAATTGTTGCTGAATAAAATTGCTCCCCTCCACAATCATTATTATTTTGCATGAACCCTTACAACATCAATTCTCCATTCAGCCTTAAATTATAACTATTGTTCTTTCGTTATGTGATTTTATCTTGTAGGCGGACTACATTTTGTAATTATGTTCCATTACATAGTGATAAATATCACTCCTTTTCTTACTGTAGGCTAAACTCGTACACTTTTGCGATAATTTTTTTTACGACTATGCATAAATAGTAAATTTAGATCTCAAAAGAGGATACAATTTTATGTCCTACCACAGACGAAAGATTCAAGTAAATACAGGTATTTATATTATTCTCATAAGGACCCATAGGAAAAGCAAGAAATCAACGAATATTAACACACCAGCTGATAATTTTGTGAGAAAATGTTAATATGATTATCAATGTACTAATTGTAAATGACTATTTGCCTGAATCAAAACAACCTACTAATAACTTTATTTAGTTAAATGTGGACGCCATAGACAGCCTATTCTGTGCTGAAAATGGCATTAAATCCACAACAACAACTACCTTTACTTCCAGTACATCAGAAGAAGATAACCATACCATTACACAACCAGAAATTATTTGTTTTAGAGATCCATAAGGGTAAGACCATTCAATTTTCGGGGAGGAGAAGTGTACCTGAAGAAGGAATCACATAATGTTTTCCAGATAATATTACCTAAAGCGTCAGTTTGTTCTACTCTTAAATGAATACGCCCTTTTTCTAAGAAGTACTTGAAAATTGATAACTCTGCTCTTGGCTGTAGAAGCTCAAGACACAACTGAGCCTTTTATATTCAATTAATAATCGAAGGTAGCTGTGATAACGCACATTTAAATGGTCCATCTTGTCACGTGACAACTTATTGCCTAGCGGGCACTGGAGTGCATACGGTCATAATTTCCAGGTGTATTTACTTAACAGCCTGTCATTTATGATTCATTTAACCATACATCAGCACAACCCTGGCTATATAATACCGATGACAGTTTTTTTCCATAAATATAAAATAAAAACTACCAGCCTCCCCCCCCCCCGAAAATACATGGAAGAACTTTTAGTCCTACAAGAGAACAGATGAAAGATTAACAGGAAGTCCTACAAGAGAACAGATTATAGGTTAAGTTAAAAAAGAAAGAGAGACAAATATAACTGGGTCATGGCGGGAGATGTCTAAATATATGTTGTTGAAAAATCACCAATTGTATCTGCATGCCACATAACGAACCAGGAATCTACCACAATATGACACTTACCCGCGCAGGTGCTAAGTCTCTCATTCCCTGTCTTATATATGACTTTAAATCTATAGTCCGACTTCCCCTCGGAGATCTTCGGCGTTTCCGACTTCCTTTCGGGGATCATCGGTGTTTCCGACTTCCCCTCGGGGATCATCGGCGTTTCCGACTTCCCCTCGTGGATCATCAGCGTTTCCGACTTCCCTTTGGGGTTTGTCATTGCTATAATAAGACAGGATAATGTGACTGCGGCATTATGCCCCAGTGGTAGACATCACTAAAAACTGCCACGCTGCAGACATCGTAGCAATACGACTGAAAAATGGTTAACGCTACGTTAAAATTCCCAACATCACACACACACACGCACACATTAAATAGAAACTACCTCAGTTTTATTAATAATTTAGACGATTTTTTTTCGCCAACAAGAAACTGCAAGATTAACCATCCGTATTATTGTGTATCTTCAAAAGTCATTTTATTCAGGTCTTTTCATTCCTTTTCACGCTCCTTCTCTACACCACCCCAATTCATGTCAACATGGCAACAGTGTTTGTTGTTATATTAACATTACAGCTCATTCGAGAGATATAAAGACATTCATAACCAAAATTAAGTAATAGATCAATCAATGAAAGAATAAAATTATAATTTAGTATCTCGTGGTATATTTTCTCTGATTAGATGTAATCTAACATGCGTTCCAGTGGTATCCGTACATTTACCACGAACGATATTTATTTCTAATTTCTTTATGATGTTTTCAAAACGGGAATCTATCAAGTATATACTAAATAGATTTTTTAAATCAAGAAACTAAGGCCTTATTTAAATAAAAACTTTATTTGATTTACCTTAGAGGCACGTACCTGTAAAATGATTTAAATTTTAAAGGCATACGAGTACAGTTGCGATGCGACATATAATGGTAACGTCTAGCGATAATTACACAAGGTCCCAATTCAAATGCCAACATATAATGGTAACGTCTAGCTATAATTACACAAGGTCCCAGTTCAAATACCGAGGTATGTCCAAGTATTTACAGGCACCGTTTGTGCTGTTTGACACTTGTATTTCACAAAATCATGTATTCTTATTCCAATTAATGTATAAAGAGTGAAGCCAATGATAATGTGATAATGCCAGAGCCCACTGGATAATGCCAGACACATTGGTATGAAAAATAACGATAAGGGTTGAAAATGGATTGCGCGATTGTAACGTAGTTTGCTGATTTTTCAGTTCGATTTTAAAGTAATCAATCTCAATCGCGCGTCCTGTGATAGACCCTGCAAATAGTTACAACACTATCAAGGAAATAAAAATATCTGTCAAATATAAACGTATTGAATTAAATCCTGAAGAAACCAATCTGTAAGAGGGGAAGGTGACTAGAAATGTCTGCTGATTAGGTGCCGACTTTTATTAATCATTTTGATAGGTCCTAATTAAAAAAGGCCGTATGCATGAAGGAGTAAACAATATTCAATGACTGGTTATCTAATTTTTTTACCGTCAAGGTGGCTTAGTGAATTTACCGTTACCAGGCAAAAAAAACCACCTAAAAAACCCAACAAATTTGGCCTGAAACTACCTTAGCGTCTATTAATTAATATTAGCATAGTAGCCCTCCTGACTTTATCCGAGTGTTTACAACCCCCCCCCCCACCGGATCATGTGCAAATTCAAATGATCTCACAACTTCAGAATATTTCAAGCATTGTTCATGAACTTTTCAGTACTCACTAAAAAATCAACATTGACTGACATGGAGTATGTCAAAGTAAATTTTTGGGATTTATATAACACTCTATGCTGATAAGTTGGAATGGTTATCTCTTCCTATAGCGATAAGTAAATATAGTAGTATACTAAGAGGCTGATCCTCAACCAAAAGCTGATTCTGGACCAGAAACACCCCCTCCCCCCAAAATTTGTCGGAGAAAGAATAAACCTTTTTTGATAGAAATTTCATATTGAACAACGAAATATTATATAATATGTATCATTATAATCCAATAAAACATGTTGGATTTGATCTAACAAACAAATTTTGTAAGAGATTTGATTCAATAAAATCAGCCTCATGCTATACTGGTATAAAACCTAAAATAATAAGCGACTGTCTTAAAAAAGTTGGTTACTATATATCACCAAAATATGGGTCAGTATGGTTATTCGCAACTGAATAAGAGGTTGTTATATCAGATGATTTGATGATATTTATTGAGGGTGGTCAGATGATTTGATGATATTTTATTTTTTTTATTTGATAATGATATTTCTAAAGCTAAACAAAAATAAACAGCAGCGATGACGTTCGGTCTACCATTCCACGGGGTCCCTTCTGCCGGTAAAGTCTCATAAGAGTCCCTTTCAATAGACAGGCGAATTCCTAAATATCCGAAACCGAAACTTTAGAAACTCAAAGGGCTCTCTATTTCAGTGTAAAGACCTATCTTATGGTCCACAGGCACTTTATAAGACATTTTTTGTCCGGCGACATTCTTTCTTGTATGGGGTACCCTTCAGTGAGGTCACAAGGTCACGAGCTCACATCATCCTGCTGTTTATTTTTGGACACTATAACGCATAAACTTATCCTAGGAGACGGCACATACATAAACTTGTCCTAACTTATCCTAAGAGACGATACAAACATAAACTTATCCTAACTTATCCTAAGAGACGATACAAACATAAACGGGGGATTTACCTACGTCCAACAGATTTTGTACACTCTCCCCATGATAACCCCGAGTTGAGTGCAAAAGTACACCCACCACGTGGTTACATGGTGGGAGAGTGTTTTTTTTCTGTTGGGGTTCGCACCCCTAATTAAAATAATTTTTTGGTAATCCAGAACCATACCCACCGACATATGCCAGTGATGGGAATCGAACCACAGACCTTCAGTACAAGAATTCACCATTCCGGCACTGAGCTATGAAATCCGATTACATATATATGTTTGAGAAATTATTATATACTTACCAGTTACCTGATTGTGAATAACATTTTATTTTTTCTGATTTTGAATAGCATTTCATTTTTCTGATTCTGAAAAATGTTAATCTGAAATCCTACATTTGTACAGAAAAACGAAATCTAAAATATATTACCGTCTATTTATACAGAAAAACAAAGCGGCTGTGCGGCTGTTTACATTATAGGCAGGTCTGAAAATCAATAGGTGGGTTTTTACCAAGCCTGTAAAGATTCAGGGAATTCTGTTTCAGTACGGATTTAGAAAGACAGACAGACTAATACGCCAGGAAATCACTTAACAGACAAAACGAACTCACTAAAATCACCACCAGCGCTTTATTACAGACAGTCTGAAAATCAATAGAGACATAAAGTGCATTCGTATCAATCTATATTGGACAATCCAGAACAAGCTGGAAAGGTATTATCTCCCTTCTATAATGCCCAAGTGCTAAAGTATTAATTCCATTTTTGCAATATCTTTTATCATCAAAATTGCTAAGTCCACGTTTAATAATCGTATCAGTTTCAAACTTATTAAGATTCTTTCTAATGACATTTGTCTTAATCAAACTGACATTATTGTTTAGTGCGGTTTTAAAATCATTAAAATGCATCATCTTTTACACATATCCTCGAGGAATACCTTTTGCTTTTTTTGTAAGTTTATTATCGTCGAGAATAACGGCGTACATTTTACTCCTTAATCCAACAAACTCTCACCGGCACAAACATAAACTCATCTTTCATTTTACCAATAACTTTTTTATTCGTATTATCATTAAATCCACTACTAGTCGGATAATCTGATAAATCAAATAGATCTTTATTGTTATAAATATCCTCATAGACATCTTTGCATTTTATATTATAAACTAGCGAATCTGTATCAGTAAATAGCAACTCGGAATCTGGCCACTACTTTTTGGTAAAATTATAGTGAAAATCATACATTAACCACTTTGATATATCAAGTACAGCTGCACCAACATAAATCGGTTTATTTAACTTTAAATTTGTCTTTTGTCGTTGTATTGCAACAAGGTTTTCATTAAATATTTTCATACTAACAAAACCATCATCGTTAACTAATTTATTTCTGCGATTTATATCATTTAAAATTTCTATCGAAACTCTTTTTCTAATGTTCTCCATTGTCTTTCCAAAAACTGAGTTATTCATTAACTTAAAAAAGTTTTTCTCAAAGTCGGTCTTAGCCACAGCACGACGTTTGGTATTTAAGTCAATATAATTCGACATCCACCTCGACTGATTAAATTTTAGCACACGATGGACTTTTCTCAGAATTAGTCCAGCATCTACTGCTTGTTTTAAATTTTTGTAATGAATCACGTAATTTCTTTTATTTAATAAATTTGGAACTAACTTATTAACGATCGATTTTTTTGCTGTTGTCATGGCTCGTTGATCGGATGATAGTAAACTGTAATCTATCATCATCGACTCTGCACAAAATGGGTAGTCGTTGTGTAGATCATGCAACGAACTAGGATAATCTAGATCAACTTCAACAAAATAACTGACATCATTAATGATTTTTCTAGGTAAATCTTTTTTCGTTTCTTTAAGAAATTGATCTGGAGATATCCAATGAAATCCACCGCACGGCATTGGCTCTGACATTGAATACCCATACAAACTGACGCAATCTAGATAAATAATATAATTCGACGGGAGATTTTTATCATCATTTTTTTAGATATTTTTATTAGCTACTGCATATTTTTTTGTTATAACACTAATTCCGCCTCTGATACCTTTTTCAATAAAATTAAACATATCGACATCTGTTAAGAGATCTAATTCTATTTTGCTTGTTTTTAGTAGAGCGTCCCACGACAGTTCGGGAGCAGAATAATACCAACAAGGATCTAGTCCGTAATTGCTGTAGCTTGCTCCACGAAAACTTTCAAAAACATCTGCTAGTAATAAAACATCTGTCTTCAAATATATATCATGATAATCATCAAATGTTTTACAACTAAATTTATTCCAAATATCTTGCGCATATTTTTATTCATCGTCTAACACAGCTTCATTTTTGAGCTGCGAGTAAAATTGATCTTTGTTAGGAAGAAAAGTTTCATCAAATCTGCTCCAGTCGTCGAGATACTCATACGGAAAGATACCTTTTCTTGTCAGTAGATTAAATTTATCACCAAAGCAACTTTGCAGATTATTAAAAGTGCTACAACTTTTTACGAGCTCATCTAATGATGCTGCCATAAATTGCAGACTGTCAATAAAGCGTAATTTTCCGACAGTAACTGACATATACTTTTCAAAATTATTTGGAATACATTTTATCTTATTATTTAGTTTTAGTTTAGATTTAATTTCCTCGTTGCCAAAAGCTTCTACAATGATATGACTATCATAACCGCGAAAGTTGTGTAAAACTACAGGAATAAACTTAGGTGCATGAAATTTTAAATTACAATTATTATGAGCTGCCCCACAATACTGACCGGTCAGATGACAGTGATCGCGCACTTTATCACAGACTCCGTTGGAGTCTACCAATAACTTTTCGCAAATATGACAATTAACCGCTTCGTTAAATTCAAGTTGTTGCTTAGATGTTATTTTCACTGGAGCTGTCTTAAATAATTTGTTAGAAATTTTATTAACGTCATCTATCAGATCTTTTAGTAACCATACCGCCGGACTTTCAGATTCACTATCTTTACATCTATATAACTTAATCGGACATGAAAACTTATCGTCGACGCAACAAACTACTTTATAAGCTACTCCGCAAGGAACATGTTGCTGTATTTTTCTTGTACTTGATTTATTAGGATTATTTTCAGCGCCAGCCACTGGAACGAGTAGGCACTCGAAATCCGCATAAATAACGAAAGGTATATTTAGCTTATGATCATAATTTTTAAATTTTAAGACTTTTTCTTTTTCGCCGGGCATAGTTATTCTTTGAACGTTGATACAGTATTTAATATGTTCCTGCAGTTTCTCATTCTTAGAAAAACCCTGCAAACATCTGTAACAGAAATATTTCTTTTTTTAATTTTTATTAAACTGTCGACCAACTAAGCCGTTAAAGTTTTTTTATCCAAACGTAATGTCCTTTATAAAATAATAAATTTATTGTCTTTTGTATAGCAGTCTCTGAAATATACCTTGGGTAAACATTTTCTCGCTCATCTAGTCCGAAAACATTTACTGAAATATTGTTTTGTTTTTCAGATTTTGGTATCTGATTTTCTGCCACTGGAAAAGTTATTCCGTTAAAATCTAGTTCGTCTTTGTATGGCAAATACTTTTCCATTTTATCACTGTGGTCACTCTGTGGATGTCTCTCCGACAAAATTGACCAACGAAAACATTGATCGTCGTTGTTTTTGACATTTATACTGCATTTTTTGTTTTTAATTTTTTTTTGTAAGATCAACGCACCCAACGCTATTAGCGCCGCTACCTCGAAGTACGTTATATTTTGCTGTATGAATTAAAACTTCCTTTATCATCTCAAATTTCCAACCTGACCCAGATGAAGTAAATTCCTCCAATTTTTTATTTATTTCTTGGTGTATTTCAGCGGCGACTGTGGCAATATTTGTTCCAGTTAATATTTTTCGTGATTTAGCTGTTAGATATGGTTCTGAAATTTCGCTGTCGAAACTTGTATTTTCAAAGATTATATCAAATATATCTTTTTCGATTACATGTAACTTTGATAAAATCATGTGATACTGAACTATTAGCTTGATACTTTTGTGAGCTGCAAGTTCCTTAGATACAACAGGTTGTAAAAGATGATATAAATTTGTAGAGTTAAAATTTGCTAAAACATTTTGATCATCAAATTTGTAACTGTTGTCATATCCTGAGAATGCTGTAGCAATTTTTTCTGTTTTGATAATGCTCTCTTTAGCAATATCGCGCAATTTTAACATTATATATAGTATTTTTATATTTAATTGATTTTTTAAGCTTATTTTTCAATTAGAGATATAAAATCTTTATAGTATAATGACAGAAATTTTGAGAGATATCAGAATGACAGCGGAAGAGCAAGAAATTTATCATGTTCACCCAAAGTACAACTTATATGCTGCAAATGCACTTGGTTCGGTTATTTGTATAAAATCTAAGAAATCTGTAGGAAAACCAACACCAACTGGAATGATAATTTCAGTAAAAGGTGATGATACAGATATCACCGAAATGTTCAGAAAAGATTTTATTTATAGTTTGTTTTGCGAGGACATTCCAGAAGGACAGCGAGTCTATAGGGTAAATAACTCAATAAACGATGACAATATTGAGAATTTAGCTTTACAAAATGAGTTTCAACCTCATCCAGTATTTGATCTATACGAAGCTAATGACAAAGGAATTATTCGAAGAAGAAAAAATAAAAAAGTATTAGGAAATTTGGATAGAGATGGATATTTACTTATAAAAGTTAGAGGAATTAAAACAGATTTTATTACTTATAAGTCACATAGGTTTGTTTATGAAATTTTTAATGGCGCTATTCCAGATGATTTAGTTATTGATCATATTAACAGCATTAAATCTGATAATAGAGCTGAAAATTTGGACTTAGTAACACTAAAAGAAAATATTAGACGCGGAGATGCTAATAATTTTAAAAATCCGACTAGACAAATAATTTCAATAAATCTTGAAACTTGTGAAAAAATAAAATTTAAATCAATGACAGCTGCTGCAAAACACTTTAAAATTAATACAGCTAGAATAAAAGAAATAGCTGATGGTAAACGAAGATCAGCAACGTCAATGTCAACATTTGATAGATTTAGTTTCAGATATGATGATTAATTATATTTCGTAATTCTGTCTTAGTAAGACAGCTGTGGGCAAACATCAAAACATCATCGCGATCACATTTTGATGTTATAAAAGCACTATCATTAAGTTTATTTTTTCTGCTGCTGTTAGTAATATCCTATCATTTTCGCCCTGCATTACAATAACGCCAACAGAATAAGCACTATAACCCGACAGACATTTTCGAACTGCTTCGGCTAGTTGTCTGTAATTTAATATGTTAACTTTTTGATGATATTTTACATTAGGAGATTTTGTTTCGGTGGCCATTATTATTATAAATTAGATAAAAGTATATTATAATATGAACTTGATGAAAAGACTTGCTGATATATATTCAGAAGATTATATTGCCACAAAATTACTTAGAAAATCTCTTGAGATTTTTTCAATTTTGCCAATCACTAACGACAAATTTTCTAGTTATAGCGAAGATGATATTTTGTACGACAACGAGTCCGACGATGAAGTAGTTACTGTCGCTGACAGAAAAAATTACAGCAGACCGACAACTGGACGATATAATGTTAAGTATCACATTGCTAAAAAAAATAATAAAATTTAATTTTACAGTTACCGAGCAACAAATATTTTGGCAGCTTATCAAACCTTTTTTAAATCTGAAAATAATTGGTTATCAAAGAAATATAAAATATGATTTTATTTTTGTTAAAATATTTAATTTAATGCCAGTTGATAATACAAGAAAATTACATTTAATTTCGTTATGTAAAACTATCAAATGTAAATCTGTACTTGTGAAATATGAACAAATTCATAATAACATTATTGTATCGATTTAGTTGGCACCCAGCTTTTAAATTTATCGCTGTATCCTCTCCATTTAACTAAACTCTTGTTGCCGCCTTTTCGGATAACTTTTTCAACAACAAATACGTCTTGGGAAGTTTTCTGAAGTTCCTGTTCATAAAAACTACCGGTTATTGGCTCACCCAATAAATCCTTTAGCGCGTATGTTACAGGTATTGTTAAAAGTACTTTATCAACAACAAATACTTCTTCGCTCCAGTTCGGAGTAAATCCTTTTTCAATTTTTTTTTTGTTAGAGAAATTCTAACTCGATCACCAACTTTAAATTTATGTCTGCGGTACATGTTTTCGTTCGCCAATATCGGATTTTTAATTGCGTCATCTGGCGACATTTTAGTGGTTCGGTGTTTCGTGTTATTATATTCGTCAATAATATTTTGTAAATTATTAATATATTTATTTGTATTTTTAGCTGATAAATACTTATGAATTTTTTCGTTTAGTGTGCGATTAAATCGCTCGACGACAACGCTTTTACCTTCGTTTCCTGTAACATATTTTTTGATGTTATTTTGGAGCAAAACTGCTCGAACTTTTTTTAAAAAAATTCTGCTCCGTGATCAGTTCAGATTCTATTTGGTTTTCTTTCTGCAGTTGTTATTATTTGTTTTAGCACATCAGTTATTGACGTTCCAGTTTTATCTGAAACCGGCACACTAAAAGCATGTTTACTAAAGATATCGATAACATTAAAAAGATATCTTCTGTTATCATTAAATTCAGCAAGATCTGACACATCAACTAAGTCTATCGCCCAGATATCGTCAACGGTATTTGCGACAACTTTACGTCGCGGAAACTTTTTTTTGTTTGTTTGTGTAATTCAGCTGCCAGATCATCATACAATTGTCCAAGACGAGGCTTTCCAAGCCCGAGTTTATATTTTGCTCCAATGAAACCCTGCACCAACTTTCGGTCAACCCTTTCTCTTAATTCCATTTGGTTCCATTTCACGAAGTTCGTCTAACATTATTTTATCGCAGTCTGATTTTGAGTTTTCGTGTTCACGGTAGCAGATATCATGGCGCATTGCTATTGCATCAACTTGATTGTAAGGTTCTTGTCCTGGCAGCAGATTATCATTTTCATCTAGTTGTTTATCAAGCGGATTATAAGGTCCAGTGTATTTATGGCCTGGCAATGTCCAACCGCCTTTTGGTTTCGGCAATTTGCCAATTACTTTATGTATATGCAAATTCTTTTCAGCATCATCCTGTTGTTCTTTGTTTTTTCTGTTGTTTCATTGATATTTTCTGTTTTAGTTTTACATTTGAGACAATATGTTGACATTATATATTTGTAATTTAGATAAAATTGGGAAAAACTCTAGAGATTTTCTAGGCAAGCTTTACAAAAATTAATTGCAATCTCATCATTGGCGTAAGAAGAACGCTTGTCAAATTGTAAAATAAATTTTTAAAAATCTGAGGCAGAGTTCATCAAACTCGCGGACATCTGTTTTATAAACATCACGCAATAATATCCACAAGCTGATGTTCCAATAGGTTGAAGTTGATTGGACGAGTGATTAATTATTTTATATCTGGACATATATTTTTTTATTGTGTCACTTGGAGGAAGTCCAAACGAGTCAAAATAATTGTTATTATAAACTGCTACTCAATGTGCACCAAATCCGTCATCGAAAATCTTGTATATTTATCACGCGGGAACCAACATCTGAGATGTCGGCAAGTTCATCTTTGGAATAAACTCCGTGGAAATTTTTTACTTGTTTTAGCTTATCAAGTATAACAAAGTTACTTAACGCAGACGTTTTCAACGTCGCAGGAGATTTTATCTCCGCGTGCCAGGCAATGTTAGTCCTCGTCCTATTCCCAGCAGATTTGGCAGTAGACTTCCCGCTAGTCCCGTTAAAAGTGGAGCTATTGGAATAAATCCTCCTTTGGTTGTTCTTCGCAGTCGCTGTGTCTTTTTTTCGTTGTTGTTTTTCTTCGTCGTGGCATTATATTAATCAGTCACAAAAAATTAAACTAAAAAATTAAACGAAACATTAAACGAAACATTAAACTAAGAAATTAAACGAAACATTAAACATTTTCTTTATACCACTGCCTTCAACTGCTTTTGTCGTTGCACCAGATATTGCTCCAGACACTGCTGCTAATCCCAATGTACCTAACACCGGCAAAATTTTTGGTAATAACGTTCAGGCCATCACCGATAGAGCCGGACCGAAGAAACCACCTTGTTTTGACATTGCTGTTATTTGTGTGGCACTTAAATTTAAAACAAAAGGTTTTCCGCGGTTATATTTATTTACTTGTGTTTTGGTTAACATTAATTTTGTTAAAGTACCTGCTTGGGTGTTAGGGTTGCTTTTTAATGATACCTGCCTATGCTTTGCAACAGCAGCTGCTAATTTTTTAACTTGACCATCAGTCAAATATATTTCTTTTACAATATATTTTATCATCTTATATTAAAGTTACAGATTAAACTTGTACTGTCATTTTGCCCCCAATTGAATCAATCGTAATAAATCTATCGCTGATCACTAACGCGTACACGTACAACTGCGCTACTGGAACTGCTCCGAGTGTCCAAGTAGTTTCAATATCAGCTGTCGAATCAACTGCTCGCTCGCTATGTTTACTAACATCAAAATAAAATATTGGATAAAGTGTACAAAATTCCTCTACTGATATCTGAGATCCGTCTCCAACGTCCTGATATTTTTGCACTGCATCGAGCAGGTACATGTAAGGTCGAGTAATATTTTTATTAGCGTCATCTGCAAAATTACATTCTATTGCTCGTTCTGGATATTGCTTTGAATTTAGTCTAGCATGTATTCGTCTAATATCGGCATTATCAAATATTGCGTTATTTTGTTGTTGGTTGCCACGTCGCGCTTGCCGTTGAAATACAACAAATAATTGCCTCGGCAGTTGTTCACTTGATGTTGTTGCAATTCGCCATGTGTAGTAGGTGGTATTTTGAACTGCTGTTTGATATATTTTATGTTGCTGAAAATTAATTCTGCTTGAGAGTTTATCAAGTGTATTATTTAATTCTGACATTTTAGTGATTGATGGTGTAATTCGTGGCATCCACAGCGCAAGTTTGTTTATGACAAACTGTACGTCAGCTCCGCCAGCTCTGAATAAACAATCAGTTTGTTCTGATCGATCTAAAATAAGTGTATGTTTAACTCCACGAAATACTTTATTAAAATCGCGACAAAATCCAAATACTGTACTTAACGGCAGCATCATTGTAATTTGACGTGATGCTGCTGCAAGTGCCTTTCTTCTGGTATAACCTTCATTGTAACGTATATTTTTTCTGACGATAGGAAATGAGTTATTATTCAAATTCAACATTGAAGTGCCATCTGCAGCCGCACCTGGTGGTGTTATACCAAGATTATTACAAGCAGCAGTAAGCGCGACTCTTGTAGATGCATCACCAGCGGCTGCACCTGGTTCGATTATACCTAGCGCAGCAGCATTAACAATAAGAAAATCTCTTACAGTTGCAACATCTGGAGCGACATTAGCTCCAGCAACTAAAATAGGTGGACCCCCAGCTGAAAACTCAGACGATGCCATAAAACCAGACCCACCACTTCCGGTATCTTTAAACCACATCATATTAGTTGCAGTTGATCTGGAGTAATCGTCGGAAAACGAAATAATATTTAAGATTGTACTTGTAACTTGCAGGTGACTTGAAATATCTTCTACAGTTTGATTGGCCAGCTGATATCTGGCACTTTTAAATAAACACCAGCCATCATTTATAAGAGCTACTTCTGTTCCAACTGCAATTGCAACAGGTGGATTAGCTACTGTCATAATCTGGCCACGAACTTCCAACATTGCCTTGTGAGGTAATAAAAACACATCTTCATCTCTGGTATTAAATGTTCTGACACCAGCTTTATTTGGCTCATTAGAATTTTCATCGAGATACTCAATATATTCAAATTCTGTTACGGTGTTGTCGGCGTCATAAGTTTCTGTTAAATCGAGATAATTTTTGACAGACATTTTTTATTTATTAGATTACATAATTTTATTGCGGCGCTGTTACTTTAGATATTAACTTTTGTATAATCTGCTCGCCCTTTGGTGATAAAAGTTTTTTTGTTCTTGTTATCATAGCACGTTGAGTTTCTTTTGTTGGAGCGATTTCTGATATAACTTGTTTGATTGTTGGTGGTGATCCACTTTGTGGATTGCCTTTAATTTTATCAGCTATTTTTTGTCCCACCGCAGTTCCAGCAGCAGATGCGGCTCCAGTTGCAAAAGCTTTTGATGCGTCAAGTGCAATTGGTGCAACTTTATGCGCTATTCCCGGAACATTTTCAATAATTTTAGTAAATATATTTCCCAAAAATCCACCAACTATTTTTCTTCGGTAAAATTATTTTTGTTTCATTATATCTGAGGTTGCATAAAACCGAAGTTAATAGCAAAGCTATTGTCAATCACGATGTGATTGTGCGTAAGTGCAAATAGTAAGTGACAACCTCGTTATTCAGATCCAGCTGTCGTCCAGATTGATCTGTCAACTGCATATTTATACTCGTTATTTGGTTTTCAACATTTAGCGGATAATAAATAACTTGCCGCGGACTAATTTGCTTGAGCGATCCCGGTGGAACATCTGGCGAAAAACTATATATCGTTTGTCCTTTACCACCCTGGCTGAGTAAGGTCCAGACGCAATGGAGCAATTTATCAGTATTGTGTTTACGTCGGTTATATTTACCGGAAAATTACCGTCATATGTTGCAGTTTCTCCTGGTTCAGATCCATATCCTATACGAGTAAATCCAATCAGCGACGCTATGCTTTTTGCTGATGTAAAATCTACTCCAAAATTATTTTTTAATGTTATTCTGGCGCGTAAAGTATTATAACTTGGTGTTAGTTCAAAATTGTGATCGGCTCCTCCATTTTTCGTTATTAATTCGCGCATTATTTTATTTAAATCAGTTACGTTGGGGGCTCCCTGTGGAATTTTAACTGGTTTCCATCTAGGTATTGGATTTGAAGTTAAAGTAAACCTAAATTCATCATTGACACCAGTTTTCACGTTAGCCATAGAATGCCAACATGTGCAAGAAATTAGTCCAATTTCATACTGTTTTTCAGTATCAAATTGTACCGGTGGAATATATTTTACTGAAAAATTTGCGCTATCTTTCGCGTTAGCTAACGCGTTAGCTGTGCTAGAGTCTAGTAATAATGTTGTTGACATTGATATATTAAATCATTTTACAAAATTAACATTTACAAAATTGACATCTACAAAATTAAGTCGATTAAATCAAGGTGTAAAGTTTCGTATTCGTCAGATGTTAATAAATTTTCCGATCTTAAATGATCAAGTATATCAATAATTTCATTATCAATTTCAGCGTCAACATTTCCAGCTTCCTTTGATGATATCAGCAGTATTAATCTGCCTATCATTTCGGCAGTTGATGTAAATATTTTTACCCCAGTTCCAGTTACTAGCGGTTTTTCAAGTGATCTTTTCAAAGCTTCTTCCGTTATTATCTTGCCTTCGGCTAACACTTTTTTTTTCATAATCTAGTCTTTCCTCATCATAAAATTTTGCTTCAGTATCTATAGTACTAAGGTGAGTATCACTTTTATATTTTTTGTCTAATTTTGCTATATTATTAATAACTTGCTCATAAAGTCCAGCAATAATTGCATGTCGATATAATCTAATATTTCGCTTGTAGTTTTCATTTTTTACTGTTATATTTCCGATATTATCTTCACCTTGACCTTTATTTTTTATTTCTCTTAGTTTTTCTAATTTTTCATCAGCATTAAATTTATCTTTTTTAATATCATATAATCTAACATTTTTGTACCCATACTCTATATTAAAATCATCATATTCAGAATTTTTTATTCTATCAGATATATTTCTTCTATCAAGTTCAAATTCTTCTTTTCTTTCTTTTCTAAGAGCTTCTTCTTTTAACTTTCTTCCAATTGGATCAACTGATGTTACTTCTGCTAATCTTCTTTCAAGTTCAAGTGGATTATTCAACAGTCATCTTATTTCAGCTTGTCTAGCAACAGGATCAGCAATATGTCTTGTGAGACCTCTAGCTAATCTTCTTCTTTCCTCATCAAATCTACAAATAATTTTTGCAGCAGCTGCTTCTTGTTGTTCCTTGACTAATCCGATTAAACCTTTTTCCTGTAGTCGCTTAACTTCTTCTTGTGACAGCGGTTTAGTTTGAGGTTGTTTCCCAAGTAGTGCTTCAGTAACTGGTTTGCTAACTGTTGCTGCTGTTTCTGCAGCAGTTATTTGTCCACGTCGTGCTTGCTGTACTCGCTGCTTAAATGCTGCTTGAGAGTGAGCAAGTTTTTCTAGATCTTCTATATGTTTTCTGTATTTTGCTCGTTTGTCCATAATTATTATATATAAATTTAATATAAAACAAAATCTTACTGCAAGTAACTGTCAATACAACAACGAAACATTTTAGTTGGATCATGTGTTACTTTATCAAATAAGAAAAAGTTATATTATCCGCTGTCGCTTTATGATATAATTCAATACATTTATCTTTTGTTACGTCGCCACATTGCTCGTTTGCAATATTTCTAACGTCAACATTGTCCAGTCCCGGAAATAATATAAAACAACCAGTTTTTCGTCTGATAAATCTGTCAACATTATAAAAACCTTGGACTAAATAAACAGAATTACATTTCTTATTACGCGATAGTGAAAAATATGATCTTATTTTATTCATTTCTACATTATTTAGCGGAATATCGTCAAAAACTAGTATCTTATGCTCGGACGAATCAAGTTGATTAACTGGAACAAGATCTTCTGGTTGTTTGATAATAAAAGAATCTTCACCAGCATCAAGATCATCACGAAGTTTGTTATTATATTCGCTTAGTAGCTCGTACTTATCTTGCTGTGGATTAATTGTATAAATATAAACGCGATTGTAATTAAAATTATCGCCCAGCAGTAAATTCATAAGTAAATTTGTTTTTCCCGACCCAGTTCGTCCAACAATAAGATAACGACAATCTGGAAGTTCATTGTTATGTTTATGCTTCACCAACCTCTCTGTATCAAAATTTAGTATCGGTGACGACGTTGTCGTTAACTTTGCCATTGTTGTTATACATTTTATGTTATATTAAATAAATAATGAGCCATTATTCAAAATTTGGAACAACATTAGGAGATTCATCGGCTACAATAACAAACGGCAATATTGATTTATCGGGCTATCTAAAAAAATCCGGCGACACAATGTCAGGAAACCTGTCTACGTCAAATCAACGAGTACTAGGTTTAGAAACAGATTATCCGCCAACAAATGTTGCTGATACACAGGCCCTTAGTTATAAACAACTAAAATCCGTCGATGGTAATAAATTAGATAAATCTGGCGGAACTTTAAGCGGCAACTTAGATATATCAGGGAAAAAAATTATAAATTTAGAGACTGGATATCCACCAGCAAACTTAAATCAAACTCAAGCGGTAAGTTGTTTACAGTTGAGGTATGTTGATGATTATAAGTTTGATAAAATCGGCGGAACTTTAAGCGGAAACTTAGATATGTCAGGAAAGAAAATTATAAATTTAGAGACTGGATATCCACCAGCAAACTTAAATCAAACTCAAGCGGTGAGTTATACACAACTAAAATCCGTCGACGATAATAAGTTGTCATTGACAGGCGGAACTTTAAGCGGTAACTTAGATATGTCAGAAGAAAAAAAAGATTTGGAGACCAGGTATCCACCAGCAAACTTAAATCATACACAAGCGGTAAGTTATTCACAGTTGAGGTATGTGGATGATAACAAACTTGATAAAATCGGCGGAACGGTTATAGGTAACATTAACATGTCGAGTAAAAAAATTATAAATTTAGAGACTGCATATCCGCCAGAAAACTTAAATCAAACACAAGCTGTAAGTTATGCACAACTAAAATCTGTTGACGATAATAAACTTAACAAAGCCGGCGACACAATGACAGGTAACCTTACAATGAGTAATAACTCAAAAATAACTGGACTACCAACAACCTCACCCCAAGCTGATGCTGATGCTATTAGTTATGCTCAGTTAAAAGAAGAACTTACCCCATATTTTAAGAAATTTGTTGGACCAATGTCAGGTAATATAAACATGAGAGACAAAAAAAATAACTACGACATATGTTCCAGTTAACTATAATGATCTGACAAATAAAGCTTATGTTGATAGTCTGTCTAGTGGTATAAAACGAACTAAAAACAATGTTGGATATATTCCAATACTTTATAAAGCAACTGACAATCGAGCCGGGTTTGAGGTAAGCGCATCAGCATATTATCCTGAAAATTATCCTTATTATGCTTTTTCTGATAGACATGACTGGACGACCAACGGAGAAGTTGAAAACTTTTGGATTAAAATTAAATGTCCTACTGCAGTTGCTATTTGGCAATATCATTTGCGCGGCAGATTAAACTCTAGTGTTGGTCGAATTTATAATTGGCAATTGGAAGGATCAAACAATGATATCGACTGGACAACATTATATAGTGCAGTAAATACGTATATTTCAACAGCACAATATTTTACAGTCCCGACAGAAAATATTGTTAACAAGTTCTTATATTTTCGAGTTAATGATTTTGCTGCTGAACATCCATCCCCAGGACTAACAGTATTTCAAATATATGCACTTGATGATCAAATTTAATCTAATGCTGTAAAATAATGTCAGAAAAAACGTTAACACAATCGCTTGCATACGTTGCGATAGAATTTTATGATTATATTTTTAACCCGAGAAAAGTTGTTGGAGATGATTCACTAGCGGCACGTGCGATAAATACCAGAAAAAAATTTCAATTCCAATGATAAACTCTCCATTGTCAGAGGAAGAAAAAAATTTTGTTCGTGTTATGTATATGCGGGGACCACAACTAAAAGAAACAACAGAAAATTTTAAAGCAACAGGTGGTTACTGCTATCTTGATGATTGTCTTGAAGAACAAAAAGAAGTTGAAATTATATTTTAAAAAAATATTGCTCGAGCTTGATTTTGGAAATTTGGATTTGATAATAAAATCGGACTTAATAAAAGAACGAGCTTACGGTGAAAGAGAAGATCAAAAAATGTCTGTAGAGAGTAGCCATAATATTCTCGACAGACTAGCGGAATCTGTGATAATGGGAAGAAAAACAAACAAGAAATTATATAATAGTTTTTCAAAACGAAACATTTTTAGGTATCTCGGTATGTACTACCACGACAAAGAAACCCTACTAAAAATCGTTACTGTAACACCAGACACCGAGTTAATTATAAAAGTGTACGCAAACGCAATCATGCCAATGATACGTAAAAAAAGACCCAGAATTTGATCCGATTATTGTTGACAGGTCTCTAAAAGTAATTAAAGATTTTGACAATGAAATTAGTGATCTTAATGATATTGAGCGAGAAAACTTTTTTTTTTTTATAAAGTCAAACAAACAAAGTTGGGAGAAAAAATTGATTCTTATTACAACATAAGTAAAGAAAATGATATTCCATTACCATCACTTCATCGCTCTAGACAATTGTCATTACGAAATTATTACAATGAAATTAAAAAAATATTCACATACCCATATAGACTGTTATCAGATCAAATAGTCTCTCTTTTAAAAATTACTCCCATTGCATCTTTAGATGTTGGATTATTAGGAAAAGAAGCGCTCAAAAAATTAATGCTAGCAAATTTCGTGGTCGCATATGCAATTATCAAACAACATCTTGTTTTAAAAAATTACACGTTAGATCAAATAAGCTTGGTATTAGGGTATATTGATAAAACAGAAAGCGATTACAGTAATTTGGTGAATAAAACAGATTTGTATGCGGTTGAAGTAGGAAATACTTTTGACTCATACGCTTGGTTAAAGAAAAATGAGGTACTAACAGATGAACGATATAAGGATACTTCGTCAAATACAGAATTTTTATAGCTGATCCTAATAATAATAAATTTCGTGAGTTCCTTGATTCGATTGCTGGTACTAGAACTTTTGTTTTTGTATAAAAAAATTGTATAATGAAAAAATATATAATCGATTTCAATCACATTTCAGAAGAAATTCCAAAACAAGATGTTGACGCACTAGTACAATATTATAAATTTTATCACAAAAACCTCTGGTGTGTAAAAGAATGTTATAAATACTACCGTAGAATACTTCGAGTAATATCCTATTTGCCATTGTTAATGACTAGCTCTGGTATAATCTCAAGTGGAGCATTATTAAATCCGTTTTTGTTAATAATATCTGGTGTCGGTGTCTCTCTTTCAACATTTGTAAAAAAGATTGAACCCAAACTTGAAACAAAAAAAATTCTTGTAAAACAGCAAGTATCACTTACAAAAAATTACTTGATCAGATACGATCTTACTTGCGAGGTGTAAAATACGATATGGACGATTTAATACGCGAGTTTCGTATTATTGACAGTATGTTAACAGATATCCTACCAATGAGAGTCAGCAGGTATGAAAAAAATTATCATAAAATATGGTTACAACAGTAGATGTTTATTTTTGACTTTTAGCTTTAGAAATATCATTATCAAATAAAATATCAACCATATTGCAATAAATATCATCAAATCATCTGACCAACCTCTTATTCGTTCGTCATTTTCAGTTGCGAAAAACCATACTGACCCATATTTTGGTGATATATAGTAACCAACTTTTTTAATACAGTCGCTTATTATTTTCGGTTTTATACCAGTATAGCATGAGGATGATTTTATTGAATCAAATCTCTTACAAAATTTGTTTGTTAGATCAAATCCAACATGTCTTATTGGATTATATGATACATATTATATAATATTTCATTGTTCAATATGAAATTTCTATCAAAAAAAGTTTATTCTTTCTCCGACAAATTTGGGGGTCTGGTCCAGAATCCGCTTTTGGTTGAGGATCAGCCTCTTAGTATACTACTAATATCACCGTCTACCTATGCTTGACTTACTGTTTGTTAGAAAAGCGTTGTTTGAACAGCGTCTTATTTCATATTTTTCTTTTCTTTCCAAATCGAAATTTATATCTACATGTTCTTAATAAATCTTTATCGAAGATCCCATCAATATATTCCTTATCACCGGGTGTTTTATTTTTCAGGTCTGTAGTCATGGAAGAAATGCTTGTTGATGTCTTTGTGGGAAAAGCACTCCTTTGTTTACATTACGAGAGCTGTTGTCCACATTACAACTGTATTTTTAGATAGCAAATTGCTTTGGTTTTTTATTGAACTGTAGGCATTCTATAAGCTCATGTAGAAATATCTCTTTCTTACGTTCAGTTAGCGTTCTTTGTAAGTACTGTACTCAGCCGCCTTTGTAAGGACTGTATTTAGTTAGTGGTCTTTGTAGGTCCTGTAATTAGTGGTCTTTATAAGTATTGTACTTAGTTTGTAGTATTTATAAGTACTGTACTAAGTGGTCTTAGTAAGAACTGTACTCAGTGTTCTTTCTAAGTACTGATCCCAGTTAGTAGTCTTTGTAAGTACTGTACGCAGTGAGTTTTGTAAGTAATGTACCCATTTAGTCATCTTGGTAAGTACTGTACTCAGTGGTCTCTGTAACTGTACCCATTTAGTAGTCTTTGTAAGTACTGTGCCATGTTAGTGGTCTATGTAAGTACTATACCCATTTAGTGGTCTTTATAAGTAATGTACCCAGTTAGTAGTCTTTGCAAGTACTGTACCCAGTTAGTGGTCTTTGTAAGTATTGTACCCAGTTAGTGATCTTTGTAAGTACTGTATGTTTTAGGTGACTTATATCGGTCTTTGTAAGTACTGTACGTTTAAGGTGATTCTGAGTGCCTATTGCAGGGAATAATTTCCTGACATCACTTCCGCAACCACCATCACTGAGACCAATGATGCTAATATTAGTTGTAGTAGTAGTGGTACTAGTAGTTGTAGCAATAGTGCGTTTCCTCTTATTTTCATCGTTTGAACAAAATATTACTAATAATATTACTGCTACTACTACTTCGACGACGATGACGACGATAGAAAAGACGACAACAAGGAAATCGATTAAGACTACAACAGTTACAACTGCTAAGAGAAACTATTGCTAATTTTGCAATTTCTTATTGCTGCTCGTTTTTATACTCACCGTAATGTTTATAGATATCCATTTTAAGATTATATAAAAAAATAATGTAACGTGAATTACATATAACTGAATAAAAGCATCATCATATTTCATGGGCTGATTTTAGCGAAGATTTTAATTTCGCCAGTGTCGCTATCAATCTGTTTTCAGCGAAAATAAAACAGCCGTACAAATTTTATTGAAAAAAGATGAGTGCTAAACATTTTACCTATTTCAAAGGAACACTATGGCCAATTTAAAACATATCAAAAATGTCATAAGACGCACAAGTTTGGTAAAGCGAACAAAATAGAGCTCTTATACATGCAGGGCCGTAGAGAGCGATCACGGGCCCTGGGGTAAGAAACACCCGGGCCTCTCCTAGTTCTTGTTCAAACAAAATTTTTCTTTTATGGAATTAAAAAGCGTTGCTCGGCCCGGGCCCCCTCACGGGCCTGGGCCCCGGGGTTACATGCGCGGTTCCCCCCCCCCCTTGTCAGCCCTGATTACATGAGGCTTGACATTACACTCTTGTGAATGGCAACTAGAAGCATAATAGTTGCCGTATATACTCGCTTACTTATACAATCCAACTGTTAACATCAAAGACCCTAATCGGCCGTCGCACAATGCACTGGCAGATCAGGGTCTATGTTGTTTGTTCTACTGATTACCCCTAACAAACCACATTGACCCTGATAAACGTCACGCCTTACGTCACATTATGTGACGACAGATCTAGATCTCTGCAGTTTGCAGTTGGAATCAATATTTAGGGGAGTATATACGGTAAATTGTATCCATTCGTGCATCTTAGATCTTGGCTAAAATTGCCAAGGTGCCCCATGTGGCCGAGTGTTCTAAGGCGCTGATCATTATATATCCTCGTATCATTCTTTTTTCAAATATTTCCAGTTTGCAACTTGGGACATGTTTTTTGTGTAATTAGAAGAATGACCTTGTAAAAGTCAATCCAGAATCCATCAAGCGCTACACACTTGCCAAAATTCAGTGTACATTCTTTTGTAGCCGTCTCGTGTCATTAGTTTGAAGTATATACCTTTATTCATATCACGTCTGATAGAAATACCTGAGCAAAGTGCTCTTTGATAAGTACAAAACTAAATACTCACAAATTCGGTGCAAGGACAGCAAATATTTCGACCTTTATATGCAACATAAGCTCTAAAAGACAAGTATTCTTTCTGAAGGGACAACCAAGACGTGAACTTTTATGATCTGAAACGAAAGACAAGATCGTAAAGACTGGCGGAGCGGTAGCTCCGTTGGAACAGTAGCAGCAGAGAAGCTGAACAGACCAAGGATCGGAAAAGGCCGAAATGTGAAAACAAGGTATTTTAACCAATAAAAGCGTCGAAAAGCGTCGACAAATAAATGTAAATGAATTATTTTTCTGAGTTGGCCACACAATACAGCCTGAACAGGCCAAGGATCGAAAAAGGCTGAAATGTCAAAAACAAGGTTTTTTACAAAAAAAAGTGTTGAAAAGCGTCGACAAATAAATGTAAATGAATTATTTTTCCGAGTTGGCCACACAATCTTGGTCTCAGCCTCTCTGCTGCTATAATTAAACCATTATGTTTATCAATAATGATCGGCGAAGCACATTCGGCTAGATTAGCTCGAGAACGATTAGAAGCAATACGAAAATAGCTTCCACGCTGTTAAACAGCAATTACAAGCGCGTAAACAAACACAAGAAGAATTTGCAGAATCCGCAGAAGAATTATTTAAACCTGTTACAAAGACTACTAAAGGTCTTCTCCCTGCGTTAGAAAAATCCGCTGAAACAACTGGAAAAATAGCAGAGCGAACTAAAAAAACAAAAAAGATTTTGCGAGAGCTTCCTGCCGATATAGCTGCTGCTCAGCCAACGCGAGAAGTACCTGAGGATGTAGACCAAGCGGAGGGTGATACAGTAGAACCAGAAGCACGAGCCAAGATTAATCTGTTTCATAAATTTACTGAAGACGCTATTACTGTTATTAAACTGGCCAAAAATATAAAACAATTAGCTGAGACTGCTGTGAGAAGTGATGATGATCGAGAACGATTTTTAAAACCTAAATATGTTGATGATCCTCTAGGTCGCGAAAATTGGTACAAATGGATATATCGCATATACTACAATGTTGATCAAGCTCGAAACAGCGATACGAGATATATTACATTTATTCATGCAATAGATGAATATATTTCATGGATACAACTATCACCAGAGCAGCGACAACAACGGCAACAAAAACGACAACAAAAACAAATGCATCAACTTGAAAAATTACAGAAACAACGAGAGCAACAACTACACCACAACAACGTCAACTATTAATAAAGGAGCTAAACGAGCTGGAGGAACTGCAACGAAGAAAAATCAACAAGGTGCTGTCAATCAGACATAGACTCTATCGAAAGAATCTTAGGTATGATATCATACACCGAAGAAGAATGGACTGAGGAACAAACAAGACCACCACCTGAACTAATGCCAATGACAGAAGAAGAACCCCCTACTGCAACTGGATCTGGATACAACACTGGTGTTTGCCCCGGTAATGCCCTTGCAGATGTTGAACGACTAGTAATTCTGATTGATGGAAAACGAGCCGGTAATAATTCTCCAGAAATCATTAATGAAGCAGCCGCTATTTGTCAGCGATTGTTTACAGGCGGTATTATGGATATTAATGTGTATCGGTCCCTCATTAATGAAATTGCCGATGATTATTACAGCGATTAAGCAGTTAGATATAATTATTATAATAAAATGATTATACATGCTGCTCAACGTGGACCGACCATGGTCAGCGTGATAAATTCGCGATTGCCAGTATATAAAGCAATCTACGGGGATGGACTCGGCGATGTTGTTCAGGGCTTACTTTCGAGGATAGCCCCAAAGGCAATACCGATTGCAAAGCAACTAGACATGAAAGCCATTGACGTTATTCGTGAAAAAGGTATTGGTGCTGCCGGCGACGTTGCCAGTAAAGCATTCTCTGCAATCAAGGATATGCTAGCACGATTAGTACGACGAAAACCTCAGCCAAATCAAGCCGCAAATAAAAAACTAGCAGAGTTAGCCGACGAAAAAGAAAGAAACATAGCAGCAAGTCTGATGGAAGAGAGTGGTCTTCGTATTAGACGATGACCAATAACATAAAATATGTTCAAACGTGTATCTGATCCCGCATTTGACACGGATGCGCCAGTTCTCAAGGACGAGTCTGTGCGTGATTATCAGTATTATTCTTATGACGCACGACAGCCAAATCAGCGTGGACGAATCGAATAACAAGTTCAGGATACAAGTAGATATTTCTTACCCGCTGAAGCGTTTATTGAAGTAGAGGGTGAAATTTTAAAAACAAATCATACTAATATGGAGCCAATGTTAGTATTGGTTTTGTTAATAATGGCATTATGGTGTTGTTCGACAGTGCTACGTATATCATCGACGGAAGAAATATTGAATCAATTCAGAAGGACGTCGACGTTGCCACAACAATACTTGGTCTGGGAAGATACAGCGACGATTATTCAAGATCAGCTGGTCCATCAATGATGTTTAGCAAGGACACTTCTGACCATCCTAACTACATACCATATGATATAAGACGACCAAGAAACCATGCCAATAACGCCGATGCTGACGTTGCTCCGGTGGTTCATGGTGCTAATGCAAATTTCAACTTGGGATTCACAGCACGTCGATCTATGATGAAAGATGGAAATAGAAGATTTTCATATGCAATTCCACTATCACATATCTTTGGATTTTGTAGAAATGTCAGAAAGATTATTTTCGGAGCCAAACATACAGTTGTACTCGTACGAAAAACCACAGACGATGATGCAATATGGCGATCTGCTGCTGTTGCTGATGCCGGTAAAGTAGCGCTGACAAAACTTTCATTGTGGATGCCAGTAATGACACCAGCGATACCCGAAGAAGAACGTTTACTCTCTTTTATGGGTCAAGGTGGTAAGTCGACGCTATCATGGTTAACAACAACCACAGATGCTGTTCAAAGTACCATTAGTGGTTTATTCGCATGACAGGTAGCATCACAAGGTATCTCTGCGCCACGACATATATTTGTTGCTTTCCAAGATGCTGCACGAGTAAATGATCAGACGCGTAGTATATTGATATTTGACAAACTCGGTGTTTCTGAGGTTTCATTGAGGATAAACGGACATCAAGAACCACCCGAGGATATTTTGTTGAATTTTGAGCAAAATCATGTGGCGCGTGCATATCATCGATTGATATCGTTTATGGGGTGTGATCAAAATGTTGATACTGGTTTACAAATATCACAGCTAGATTTTTCAACGCTGTATCCGATTTATTATTTTTCGCTGGAACAC